>CAUYRH010075547.1:0-26591 GCA_963574655.1 Perodicticus potto | reverse complement strand
TCTGGACTTCTTACTCCCTGTTCTGGCTCCTGCCAGTTTCATCTTAGAAAAAGTCAGACCTTGGCCATAGCAAGGGCAAAAGCGGTTTCTCATGCGGGGGGAGTCCCCCGCGGGTTCCCACGTCTCACGGCTTCCCACAGTTCAGATCCTGGCATTACCACTTACTAAGTGTGACTCTTTGAACAGTTATTAAAAATCTACTTCAGTTTCCCCATCAACAAAATGAGGACAATAGCACCCGTCTCCCAGAGTGGGCAAGAGGGCTAGACGGTCTCAAGGCACACGCCGGGCGTAGCCCTCGGTAGACATCAGCAGTAATAGGAAGATGTGATTCTCAGAAGACATAGGGTGGCAGCTGACCCACCCTCTGCCATAGCTCGGCAGGTAGGGATCATTCTTAACCAAAGCAAAGATGGAGGTTATTTCTAGGAGTGGCTTGGGTAGTTAAAGTTGACCAGTAGGAGAGAAGTAAACAAGGGCAATTACACAGTACCTTCCTCTAAGGTATATATATATATATATACATACATATATATATATACTGTTCTGCCAAATGGGACTCTCCCTGGATGTTCTCACATAGCTCTGACATCAAGAGTAGTACTAGAATCTACTAAGAGACCAACAACCAGCCAATGAGAGTAAAACCCAGCAGCATATTTGCTGTTGTGAAAACACCAGCCGCGATCTAGTTTCAAAATAGCCAGCTGAGCCACAAACTGAACTTAAAAAATGGTTAGAAAAAATGTGAAGACCACTAACCTTGGTCAACTGCCTTAGTCGGAGGTGCCCAAGGGCAATGAAAAGAGCCCTCAGCCTGGAAGGGATAGCTCGGTTGGAGGCTGCCTCACCTGCTGTGCGCTGGAGCTTTGGGGAGCAGCTTCCCCTCTCTGAGCCCCAGTCTTTTCATCTAGTAGGTGCTGTTTGGACTAGTGATCTCCAGTCCCTTCATGACACCACGCAGACTAGATCCTATGACCATGGCAGGGTCACGACACTAACTGTGGGCAGGAGCTCTACTAGAGCCACAGAGCCTCAGGGACGGGCCCTGCCTCCCTGTGGTCTCACCGCCTCCCTCTGTCCACCCTGGGAGCCCCATCCCCAGCCCTCCAGAATGTTCTCCAGTTTTCCCGTGAACCTCCAGACTTCCCAGCTCTTGCTCCCGTGCCCCCTGTCTCGAGCACCCTTTCTTCCCTTCGCTAGCAGACATTGCCATGGCTACTTTGTTGTAGGTGCTGGGCAACATGGGCACTTCTGTGGCTCTAGAGCTCTCGCTTGTTCACCATGGCCTACCTCAAATGTCACATCCCCCAGGGAGCTTACCTGCCCATTCCCACATTTCCACCCAGAGCAGAGTTTAAGTCCCTTCCAACTTGGGGTGACCTGCCTGTTCCACTCTCCAGCTCCGGCTGGGACAATCAGTCTGACAGCTGTCTGGGCAAAGGCACTATCATGTGATGATGAAGGGCACCGGTGCCTCTCTCCTGGGGGCCACGTGTGCAGTGCTCGCCCTCAGGAGAACATTTCCGGCAGGCTGCTGACACCACAAGCCAAGACACGTATCAGCATGGTGGAGGGTGGGAGAAGGATCTGCGCTCAGTGAAGTGGCTGTCGGAAGCCCGTGTGACAACAGCTATTGCTTTGGCTTGGCCAACACAAGAAGCCCTTGAAATTAAAAGAAAGCAAATTAGACTGTAAAAATTTGGAGGGCAAAGCCCCTGGGACCCTAACTTCCTGTGCTTCTCTGATTTCTCTCATTGCTTAACATGGCTCTGGGCACAACCTTGCCCTTTCAAAACTCATCCTGGGCATTAATGCATGCAAGCTTTCCTCTACCCTCCTCTCCACCCCTACCTCTCCCCAGGGCACCTCCGTGCCCTGGGATGTCCTGTGCTCATCACCCACCTTTGTTGTCTTTTGCCCACCATGTATTGTTATGTGGAAAATACCTACTGGGGTGTCTGCCAGCTGAGGGGGAAGTGCGGATTCCCTGGTATCAGAAAGTCCGGGTTAGCCTGGGGCACTCAGCAAAACCCTCACAAAGTAGACATAGCAGAAACCAAGCTGACTATGGGGTGGCAGGGGCCCGGTGCTTTCCTGGGAGCCTCAGCACTTTCTTGCTCTGAAATGACTGGCTCAAACTGGCTCCGACTGCTTCAGAGCAGCTTCAGCTGTCCTTTACTCCCCATAGGCCAGCTGTGATCCTGGAATGCCTGCCTAATGGGGAACATAATGTCATTAATGTGACCGGTTATATAACAGCTTATGATGATGGCCCCATGCCCGTGTGATTTGTTCCACCATGAACAAAGGCGTGATGTAAAAACTTACCTTACTCACTGGAAGGAGATTTACAATAATACCACAGGGCGGACAGGTGTGCATTCTGCCTATAAGCAGCTCCTGTGGAAGAAATCCCTGCGCCACCCAGAAGGAAACGCCTTGGCAAACGGCCTCTACTAAGCTCAGCTTCCCTGCCAAGCAGGGCTTGGATCGTTCTTTGGATTCTTGAGTCCCTCTCAGTTTTGGGGGAAGTTTTTCTATACCGTCCCAGGATTTCCTCTAAACAGCCACCCTCTCTGGACTGAGGGCTCCTGAGGTTGGGGGACATAGTGCAGTATGTGACACAAGATTGGGCTCAATTGAGTCTCTGCAGTAGCCTCCTGACTGGTCCCCTCCCTGCTCTAATTTCCATGGAGCAGCCAGAATGGTCTCCAGGCACAGGTCATGTCACGGCAGTTGCCAGACGTTCTCTAAGGCACCTGCAGTAACTCCTGCTAAGGTGGCTTCTTCATCCAGGCCTCCTTTTCTGTGCTGCTTTCTAATGAGACCTGGCTGGCTGTGTCCCCAGCAGTTCCCCCCTCACCTCCTCCTGTATTTCTCTGTGGAACTCGTCACTGTCTGAAGTGACCCAGGCTGTCTATCTCTCTGACTCTGCCCTTACAGAAGCTGCCAGAGAGCAGGAACGGTGCATGTTTTGCTCACCAGCACCTGTACCAGGGCCTGCAGCTAGCCGGGCCGGCTTCTTTGATGCGAGCTACTTTTCTAGCCGAGGGAAGGAATGGGTGGTACAGAAGGCAACAAGGAGCTGTGGTGGTGCTGGAGGCAGGGGCAGTGGCTGAGCAGTTGCAGAGGCTCTGGAGGCCGTGCTGTGGCATGGGCTCCTGTTCCGGGCCTCAGCAGCAGTGGAAGGCTGTTGTCACGGCCCCTGCTTCTCTTTTCCAGACCAAAATCCCCAACCCTTCAGCTTTTTCTGTGGATTTGTGTTAGGATAGAAAGAAGAAATAGTTTATTTTACTTTCCGATGGAAAAGGGCCAATATGGTGAAAGAGAGGGAGAGAGAACCAGGTTCTCAGGTTTCATATTTAGAAGTTAAGGGGGTGAAGAACATTTATGGCTGTAGCCAAATTAGCAGGGTACTGAGACATCCTCTCTGCTCTTTCCTTCTGGCATCAGGCTGGTAACAGAAGGCGGCTGGGTGGCACCTTTTTCTGAAGATGGGCTTATCACTGGTGACTGTGGTCTTGTCACTGATTCTGCCCCTGGGACTGGAACTAAGGCCTGTAGCTCTCACGCCTGCTGTCTGTCCGGAAATTGTTGAGGCTGTAAAACAGATTCTCAAAGGCAGTTTTAAAAAGAGAAAGATTTACATTTCCTTTCTGTCTGCTTAGCTGTTTGCAGATGTGAAAACAGAATCCCCAGAGGGTGACTAGCAGTAAGGGAGGGAGAGAAAGGACAGAGAGAGCTCTAATACGGTTGACCTTAGCCCCTACCCAGAGACTGTGAGTTAGATAACTCTTCTTCTTCTTCTTTTTTTAACTGTAGTTTATTTATTTATTTACTTATTTATTTTCTATCAAGACAGAATCTCACTTTGTCACCCTTGGTAGAGTGCCGTGGCATCATAGCTTACAGAAACTTCAAACTCCTGGGCTCAAGTGATCCTCTTGCCTCAGCCTCCCTAGTAGCTGGGACTATTGGAGCCGACACAAGGCCCTGCTACTTTTTTTGTTTTACAGGCCTGGGCCAGGTTTGAATCCACCAGCCCTGGTGCATGTGGCCAGCACCCTAACCACTGAGCTACTGGCATCCAGCCTAGACAATTCTTCTGTTATTGATTTTTTTCTGTTAAATTTAGCAAGTCCATCCTTTCATTAGGATGGAGCAGACTTGGGAGCTGAACATGGTGTGTTTGGCGTCTTCCTTGGCTAAACATGAGCCTTAGTCTTCTGAAAGGCATATTCCCTTCCTGGAAGCAGCGCAGGCACTGAGGATGGCGTCTCACCACAGAGAGCAGGAGGGTGGAGGCGGCAAGTGGAGCCGAGCTCTGGGAGCGTGCAGGAAAGGCAGACAGAGAAAGAGCAGGCACAGTGGGAAGGATGAGGCTAGGGAGGCAGACAGGGCTGACCCCAGCCCAGGCTGGCTGGTCCAGGCTGCGTGCTGGCACCTTGCCACCCCTGCTGTGTGTGGGTGCCACCCCCTCTCCTCACCGCACTTCGGGTCACTGCACAGTCTACCTGTGATAGTTCTGGGTACCTGGGAAAAAATGGGAGAACTCATGGAGAAAAGGGGAAGCCTGGATTCTCAGACAGGGGCCAGCAGCTCTCCCACGGAGCTCCCATTCCCCGTCTCTGGTGTCGGGGGATCTCTGCAGCTATAGTGGGGGTCCAGTCCAGCCCGGGACTGCCCAGAGTCTGGGGATAGAAGGATGTTTCAGGTAACAACCCTGAGAGGCAACAGGACTTGAGCAACTAGTTGTTTCATCCTGCTGCCTCTTTGGTAATTGGAATGTCAAAATCCATGACACAGGGTTTTCTAAAATATAAATTTTGAGCAACTGCTGGGGAGGCAGGGCCTTGTGGGTGGATTCTGAAGTTCACTTTCAAGCAGGCCTGTGGCAGGGTTGTGTAACGTTGCTTTACTGGGCTGGCGAAAGCTGAGGCCATTCTTCCTGGCAAGGTCTTGGCTAGCAACAGAATAATCTTATATATCCTGTGAGGGCTGTGGGCTGTACCTTGCCTGTTTGGGATGAAGCCTGTGGTATTTTGAGCCTCTGACTCAGTTTGCCTTTGCTGAGAGACCCCACCTCAGCCTCCCGTTAGTTCTCACCTGCCGTGCTGGGACGGCCTCCTAGCATGCTGTGTTAGGACTGTGGTCCCACTCCCACCCCAATCCACTGCATAAGCCACAGATAGAGACTTCTCTGAAATGCAGATGTGATTGTATTGTTTTCTGCCCCATCCTGCACTGCTTCAGTCCCCACTCTACAGGGGTGTGCAGCTCTCTGGCTCCGTACCCACCCTGCTCTCCTCACCTCTCCCTCACACGCCTCCTCATTCCTGCTCAGACCCCATGCCTGCCGCTTCCAGCCTTTGCACGTGTGGTCAGCTGTCACTTCCAGCCTTTGCATGCGTGGTCTTCTCTGTGCAGTGCCCCTTGTGCATGGGGGAGGTCTCTTGCCACAAGCCTCATGTCACTCTGACACTTCCCTCTCCAGGAGACAGTTCCAGCGAAGGGCATCATTCCCACCTCGAAGTCCCACTGAGCTTCACACCTCCCTGGCCTTTCATTCTCCATACTAGAATCTTTGAGGAGCTGCCTTGTCTCCCCTACATGCGTGGGAGCTCCTTGACCCCAGGGTCAGGCCTTAATTACCAGGGTGGCCCCTTGGAGCATTACACGGAGCCTGATACACAGGCTGGACAGACACGTGCCTGGGCGAGCAAGTTCATTTCTCCCACATCCTGTAGCCCCCCCCAGGCTCTGGGGCATCTGGCAGAGTCCGTACCTAAGGCCACTGCTGCTGCTTCCTCACCTCTCCCAGAAAGTCGCCCAGAAGTTCAGGTTCCACTGCTGATCCCTCCAAAGGAGGGCAGCTTGTCTTTCCAGGCACTGGTAGCGAGTCATCTGATGACAGCTGTCTCTGGTCTGTAGTCACTACAATGGCGGGAAATCCCTGAAGTTCTTGTTTCCCAAAAGGACTTATTAATCATACAGGTAGCCACCAATTCCCACTTGACACAGACACACTTGCTGTCTGTCTGAGAGAAGAAGCCTGCTCCCCTCTCTACTTAAGAGAACCAAATTTTTACTTTTTGGAATGCAGGGGCTAAGGGGAGGGAAGAGGGTGAATCACCTCGATGGGTTCTGTGGAGCTGAACTGTGCTCACAGAAAACCCCAAGAGCCCTGTGAGAGAAGCTTGCTATCAGACCTCCCGGAGGCTAGAACAGTCTTCTATACCCAGACTGAGTTAGCAGGAAATAAGGCAATAGGAAGAACTCTTGACATCTGAGAAGGTGCTGCCCAGCTGCTCTGCCCTCTGCCCTCTGACAGACTACTCTGGGCTGTTGGGCGGCTGGCACCCCGCTTGCCTTCCAGATCCTCACAACTACCACACAAGCTCTGCACCCTCCCTGCAAAGGACCTACTTCTGCTGCAACCATAGTGTCCACTGTCCAGCTCCATAGGGTCCTAAGGCCGTCCTACCTTCCCGTGTTTGTCCATAAATGCTCACTGAGAGCCAGCTCCCTGCTGGGATCTGGATTGTGTGGACTTCACCCTGGGCTCAGCTTTCAGGGGGTGATGATCAGACCTGCAGAGGAAAGATTGCAATTCTGTATCTGAAGTGCAGTGGGGGAGTACCAGAAAGTTCTGTGGACCTACAGGAGGAAGCCCTTGTATTCTGGAGAAGGGTGGGTGGTTGGGGAAATCTTAATGGAGTTGGTAACACTGGCTTTGAGGCCTGTTGGTCCTAGGGACTTCCCAGAGACCCCAGGAGGGAGCAGAGAATTCCTGGTGTAGATGAGAAGAGGCTGGGCATGATTTAGGGATAGCGTTTGAAGAAACAGAGGAGTGGATGCAGGGATGCCAGGATGGATTATATGGGGTTAGATTTATTCTGTGTCCTTAGGGGGTTGAGGGAAATTAGGATGAATGTCAGGCAGGCATAAGGAGATGATTTTTTGTTAAATGTAATGAGGAACTTTCTAAGTGTTAGTGCCAAAGGAGGGAGCTCCCCTTTCCAGGATGAATTCAGGCAGGGGTGAGGGAGAATCACTCAGGGATAGGAGTGCTGCAGGTGGGATTAGGTCAATAGTTTTTACGTGTCATGATAAACCTGTTTCTTCATATCCAGCTGTTCTGATTGAACAAAGTGGGAGGGGCCTTCAGAGCCCACAAGCTTGCTTCCCACACATTCAGGTGTAGATTCATGAGGTTCATCCCGGAGCTTTCCCATTTGCAGTTTTTTGTGGTTGCTTTTTTTTTTTTTTTTTTTACCTTTTATTCCCCTCTCTCTCTCTCTTTTTTTTTTGTTGCTTGGGATTAATTGAGGGTACAAAGAATTAGGTTATATTGATTGCATTTGTTAAAGTTCCTTTTATAATTGTGTCCTGCCCCCAAGAGGTGTACCAAACACCATGACCCCCCATTCCCCTCCCACCTTCCCGCTCCCCACTTGCTCATTCCCCTCCCTTCCACCTTGTATTAGATCATTTACTGCCTTCATATTACAAGAGTACATTGGATTCTTGCTTCTCCATTCCTGTGATGCTTTACTAAGAAGAATGTGTTCCACCTCAGTCCGGCTTAATACAAAGGATGTAAAGTCTCCATCTTTTTTAATGGCTGAATAGTATTCCATGGTGTACATACCTATAGCTTGTTAATTCATTTCTAGGTTGGTGGGCATTTAGGTTGTTTCCACAATTTGGTAATTATAAATTGAGCTGCGGTAAACAGTCTAGTGCAAATGTCATGATGATACATTTGCAGGTTTTATTTTATTTTATTTTATTTTATTTTATTTTATTTTATTTTATTTTTTATTGTTGGGAATTCATTGAGGGTACAAGAAACCATGTTACACTAGTTGCATTTGTTGGGTAAAGTCCCTCTTACAATCAAGTTTTGCCCCCAAAAGGTGTGGCACACACCAAGGCCCCAAGACCCCACCCCCTTCGCTCCTTCCCTCTCTCTGCTCTTCCTTTCCCCACCCCTCCCTCATTCTTTCTGTCTCTGCTCTCCCCTTCAATAATTGTCATTAATTGTCCTCATATCAAACTTGAGTACATGGGATTCATGCTTCTCCATTCTTGAGATGCTTTACTAAGAATAATGTGTTCCACTTCCATCCAGGTTAATACAAAGGCTGTAAAGTCTCCATTTTTTTGCATTTTTTTTATATTCCTTCCTTTAGGAGGTAGAACTTAATTCTCTTCTCTCTTGAGTAGGCTGGACAGCCCTGGGGCTCTGTGGGGCTCCCCCACCTCAGGGGGAACCAAGCCAGTCAACTTCCCAGGGTGATCCCCTAAGGAGAAAATCCCTGTGACGCTTGACGTGGTTACATCATTCTCTCTTCCCGAATGTTTCCCCCTTGAAAACATTTGCCTACCAGGAAGACTTCTTCCCTGTGACTCGCCCCCTACCTGAGAACAAATTCTCATCTCCGGTCACCAGAAGCAGCATCCTCTGGGCCGGGTACAGCTGCGGCACCTGCTCCTTTCCCTCAGCGCCCGCCAGATCCTGCGCCCAGGGTCACAGGGAGAGGCCGTGGTTAGAAAGGCAGGTTCCTGGGTTCAAACCCTCACCCTCCTGGCTTTTCTTGCTGTGTGATTTTAGGCAAGTCACTTGACCATTTGGCCTTAGCGTCTTCATCCGTGAAATGGGGCTGAAACACTTCGTAGCTGATGTAACGCACTTGAAGCGTTCAGAGCAATGTGTGGCACAAAAGGTACATGTACAAGGCCAAGATTGGCAGGATCAGCGTCTGGGGAAGGGGCCACAGTGCCGTGTCTGGCCTTGAAGAAAAAAGCCCCTGAAACAGCCCAAGAAGCAGCCCAGGGAGATGGACGAGGAAGATGAGACGTTCAGACAAAAACAAAAAGAGGAGCAGAAGAAACTCGAGGAGCTAAAAGCGAAGGCCATGGGGAGGGGACCCCTGGAAGTAAGAAATCTGACAAAAAGTAAGCTGCTCCTTGTGCCGGAGAGGATGGCGACCCTCGTTCCTATTTAAACGTCTGTATTCCCTGCCATGACATCTTTTGCCATCTATAGCTAAAATGAAGTGTCTTGGAGTCTATTGCTTTTAAGAATAGACTTAAGTAAGAGAAAACAGAATAGGCAGGATCCCTGCCCTTGTGGGGCACGGGGCTTAGTGGGGAAACACAGATGTCGAATGCATAATTACAAAGGTAACAAGTGAGAAAAGGGGGTAGAATTCAATGGCCTGGGAGGTAGGACTCATCAGTGACCCTTTCTTCAGATGAAGAAACTGGAGCACAGGATAAGTAAGTCCCTTCCTCCCAGTCACACTCTCAGCTCAGTGGTGGAGCTGGGATTCCAGCCTAATTCTCCTCAAGTCCTTGTACTCAGGGCCTCGTTGTGAGTTTCCGAACCCAAAGTCCTTTGCCTTCCTCTGTGAAAAGTAATTTATTTAAATCATATGTTGATGACTGCACTGATGTAAAAACAAATACAATCAGACTGGGTTGTATTCATTTTTTTCCTTCTGATTTTAAAAGAAATGAAAACATTTTCAGGAGGTCCTAAAAGTATCACGGCCCCTAGGCGTGGTCCCCACTGGGCCTAATGGATAAATCCACACTGCCTGTAACAGAAGGCAAATATCAAACCGTTCTGACCCTCCGAGGAATTTTTGGTCCAGCAGGAGAAATATGAGAACAAAGCAATGTTAGTAACAATCATTCTACTTTAAATGTATTGAGGTCTTGTTTGTCTCATTTCATTCTCTCAATAATCTAAAAATTAGTAAATAATATTATTTGCACCTGTCAGGCAAATTTGAGGCCTGCAGAGTTTAGACCACTTGCCCATCATGCTGAACCTGCCAGGGCAGGGGCAAGGTTCAGACTCAGGCCTATGTGACCCCACATGCCTGGTTTCTTTCTTCTGCGCTGCACAGTCTCCCCATTGTAGCATGGGAAGCAGAGCGAAATAACTGCTACAGCTGAGGAATGAGCAAGATTCTCCAATTTTGTGGGGGTATTTTTTGAGACAGAGTTTTGCTCTGTCTTCCAGATTGGAGTGCAGTGGTACCATCATAGGTTTCTGCAAACCTCAGACTCCTGGGCTGAAGAAATCCTCCTGGCTCAGCCTCCCTAATAGTTGGGAGTACAGACAACCAAGCACAGCTAATTTTTCTTATTTTTTTTTGTAGAGTTGGGTTCTCACTATGTTGCCCAGTCTGGTCTGGAGTTCCCAGGTGCAAGTGATCCTCCTGCCTCAGCCTCCCAAAGTGCTGGGGCTACAGGCATGAGCCACCACACCTGGTCCCCAATTTAATGATTGATTCTAACAGGTCAGCAAGAGTGCCTGGGAACATTGAGTCCTGGGGAGACCTCACCTTTGAATATCATCTCTCTGCCCAGTTGCCAGATCCCCCCAATCCTACCAAGGCCTCTTTCTTTTCCTCTTATCTGCACATCTCTTAACCCAACTTGGCGTAAGCATGACTGACAGAGGTTAAGAAACACCATCCGAGCTGTGGATGTGACCACAACACATCTAAGAGGGTAGAGACAACCCACACTGACATTATCTCATGGGCACGCCTGGGATGGAGAGTGAGGGGGTGGTGGGAAGCCTGCTGAGGTGCCTATGGAAGCCAATGATGGTCTCTCAAAGAGAAGAGAATTCTGGCAACAATTTATATGTTTAGTTCACAAAGCACTTCTCAAATGCATGTTGTTTTACAACAACCCTTGTGAGATTAGTAAAACAGCTAATACTATCTATCGTTGCATGATTTAGCCCTTACTTTTAAAAAATCCTACAGAAGCTCCTGCTGGCCTCCCCTGGTGTGGCATTCAAGGCCATTGTCCCTGGGCGGTGCCTGTGACTCAAAGGAGTAGGACACCGGCCCCATATGCCAGAGGTGGCAGGTTCAAACCCAGCCCCAGCCAAAAACAGCAAAAAAAGCAACACAAACAAAAAAAACTCAAGGCCATCGTCCCAGCCCCTTTCTGCCTGTCCCGCCCATCCTCTGCTCCAGCCAGACTGAACAGCTGACACTGCTCTTGAGTGCCCAGGTTTATGTGACTTGCCTGAGGACATACAATTAGGATGTGATGGAGGTGAGATTCAAAACCAGATTTGTCTCACTCCAAAGCACAGGACAAAGAGTTCCCTTAGGGAGTCAGTGGTGTCCCATCTATTCATACCAGTAAACAGTGGTGCTTATAAATCCAGGTGGTAGGCCGTCTCCCGCCTCACCTCGTGAACACCTGTGTCTCATTTAAGACTCAAGTCAGGCATCACTGCACTTTCAGTGGGTTTTTTAGGTTTGAAGCTCATTTAACGATGAGCAAGGGAGTTGCAGAATAAGGGTGCTGACGTTCTTTTTCCTTGAGAATAGGTGGTTACACCCAAAGACAACAAAATGGCTTGGATGCTTTGTGTTTGGAGAGAAAAAAGATCCTCCCAACAGCTGTTGCCTGAATTGCCACCATTAGTGGTGCCTCTGTCTGGGGTTGAAGGATGAGGTATCGGGGTAGAACCAGGAAGTGGTAACTCCTTAAATCTTGCCACTCACTCACACCTTGGGTGTGACTCATTTTGATGAAATTCAACGAATTCTGGGCACCTGCTCACACAGTGGAGTATTTTTGAGTGACAATGCTCTATAACCCTCCTTCCCCAAGACGGCAGGAAGCTGAGTGACCAATGGCCCTAGAGGACACTGCTACTGCCCACTAACCACTCACTGTTCCAGCCCCTGTGCTGGCTTTCCAGAGACTCATAGGTGAGCAAGTGAGACACTTAGGCAAAAGAATGCTATGTATGTATATGTGGCTACACATATTTTTGTTGTTGGGTTTTAAAAAAATGGATCACCAATTTGTATATATTTACTGGTATGGGTTTCATGAAACCAAAAACATGTACATGTGTATCTATATCTAAATCTACATCTATTTCTACATTTAGCCAGAAGGACATTCATTAAAACATGAATTAACAGGAGTTCTCTCTGGGTGGTAGGATTACAATGGTTTGATTGGCATATTTCTGTACTTTTCAAATTTTCTGCAATTACCATGTGTTACTTACATGATGTAAAGGACAAGTCCAAAGCCCATACTTTTTTAAATGGGTAGGATGCCGACTCTAGGGGGTGCTCCTTAAGATACAGAGAAGGTTTTGTCTTGGGTTTCCTCTCCCACCTCCCCATTCTTTGAAGATGAGTCTAGGAAGAGCTTGAGGCTTCGGTCTTCTCTGACCAGTGTCTTTGCTGCCCTCTGGTGGTCATTTGGATGCTCAGCAAGTTCAAGTCCAACCCCCTTTCTTGTTCGGCAGTTTTCTTCTCTTTGGCCTGTGAAACCTCATTTCTTAGAGCTGTTTTTGTTTTGCTTTGTTTTGTTTGAGATTAAGAATCCTTTTAAAATGAGGTTGTTCCCGTGTAAGCTTCTTTAAAGCTCTTGTGAAAAGGCTATTCTTGTAAAAACCAAAACCTCTCAGCCCCCACTTCACACCCAGAAAGGGCTGAAGTTTCAGCCTGGAAGGAGAGAATCTGGGGGGTTCTCACCTGCTGATTTCTCACAGTTGGCCAAGGAGCGGTATTTGGTTTTGTTCAGCATCATTACTGCCAAAGCCACCAGCACACCTGCCAAAATGCAAAAGGATGGCGTTTCTCACAGAGCGAGAGGAGGCCGGCTGCTCGGGACTCCCACAGTGGCTGGTCCAGGCCCCCCAGCCTAGAGCACTGAGACTGTGTGGCTTTCACAAATTACACCACCTCCCTAATCCTCCATCAGCAGGATGAAAATCGTAAACATGCCTGCCTGCATTTAGATCCCTATTCTGCCACTTTCAAGTGGACACTTGACTTAAGAACTCTGTCCCTCAGTTTCTTCACTTGTAAAACTGGGGGTGGAAGTAGTGCCTAATTCATAAGGTCATGAGGATGGAATCAATTCATACATGTGAATGATTAGAGCAGCGTCTGGAACACAATTAGTTCTCAATAAATATTATATTATCATTAGTTATTATTGCTACTGTTACTATTATCAGTTACCAAAGCATATTCTTAATTAAATGTCGTTCTAAGAATGCATATAGTTAGAAGGGATATATTATTTAATAAGCCTTTTATGTATTATTAGAAACCATTCTAGGTACTATTTATCGAAGACTCTTCTAACCCTACAAGGAAGATATTCCTCTATTTTACAAATGAGGAAAATAAGATGCAATGTTGATCAGTAACTTGCCCAAGATCACTAGCTAGGAAATGTGGAGCCAGAGTTTGAGCTCATTATTTGGCTTGAGAGCCTTCATTCTTTGCTATCCATTTGTTTGGCTGCTACCTTCTAAAATTAGTAGGTTTTAACTAATTTCTTCTTCTAGAATACTTTATCTCCCACTCCTACCTAGTTATAAGAAAGGGTAATGGAGTTGCTATAAGAGATAAACCCCAAATCTCTGTGGCCTTACACAATAGAACTTTATTTCTCATGCATGGGGTAACTCCTAAAGGCGTTCCTCTTTGGTGAGCTGACCTTCCATGTGGTGATTCAGGGACCCAGTCTCCTTTCATTTTGTGGTTCTGCTCTTCTCTGGGGCTTTGGAGTCTTCTGCATTTAGCTTCTGAGTAGGCAAAGAACATGGGCCAGCACTGGAAAGTGGTGCTTCTCAGTTGTCCACATTCCATTAACTTAAAACTCACTCCCCTGGGCACACCTAACTGCAAGGGAGTCTGGGAAATGTAGTGTAGCTCTGTGTCCAGGAGGTAGAGGAAACATGACCTGAGCGCCAGCCTCTGCCATGCTCAGCTTATGTCTTATACAGCCTTCATATCTTGGTTTAAGTTTTTGTTCCTCAGGTTTGGATTGGGCACCCCTCCTCTGTACTTCCTTTCTTGTGGCATTTAGTGCATGGAATTATAATCATTTACTCAGCTGTCGACCCATTAGACCATGGGCTCTAGGGCCAGAAGCTACACCAGTCTTGGTCGCTGCGGAATTCCCAGCTCTTACACTGATCCTGGCACAAATAGGTGCTCAATAATTATTCAAAGAACGATGTCTGCAGCAAATGGCTGAGGGGGCAGAGGAAGTGGTTGAGAGTGGTCTCTTGGGCCCCCCTGCAAGGTGATGTGCTCCCCTCCCCTGCTGTCAACAAGTTTCAGAACCAGGGGAGAGCTCGTCTGGGACCAGGGCTGGAAAGCCCTTTGAGGTTGAAGTTGGGGCCTCTGTTCTTTAAGAGTGGAACTGAGACACTGCGTGTGGTCACAGGTTGTCGGTGCCTCTGCACCTGCCCACCAGGGAGGACCCCACATGGTATCTCCTCCTTCAATCTGCTCTGGTGCATGTACCCGACAGCTTGGCTTTGAATGTAGGAAACAAATCACGACTGTGATGATAAAGCAATAGATTGCACTTATTTATCTACAATTTATATCTTTTTTTTTTTTACTTTTTTTTTATTTTTTTGAGACAGAGCCTCAAGCTGTCACCCTGGATAGAGTGATGTGGCATCACAGCTCACAGCAACCTCCAACTCCTAGGCTCAAAAGAGTCTCCTGCCTCCACCTCCCAAGTAGCTGGGACTACAGGCGCCCGCCACAACGCCCGGCCATTTTTTGGTTACAGCCATCATTGTTGTTTGGCGGGCCCAGGCTGGATTCTAACCTGCCAGCTCAGGTGTATGTGGCTGGTGCCTTAGCCCGTTGAGCCACAGGCGCCGAGCCTACAATTATATCCTGTGCACGTCCCAAAATTTTTGCAGTAGCTTACAAAGTGAATGAGGTAAGAGAAAGAAACTAGAATGAAAGAGAAAAAACAGACAACGTGATGTTAGATCATTGAAACTCTGATGGCTACACGAATTCTTTTCAAAATTTTTGTTTGTTTGTTTTGTTTTTGCTTACAAGTCAAGTCTTTATCTGAAGACAGTTGTTAGTGTTTTTAAATGATTTTTTTTTTCCTCTTTTCCCCTCACTGTCCCTGGGATTCATGAGTGTTGGCCTGGAGCTGAGATCAGCTCCTGGCCTCTCTGTTTGGGGTTCCAGGCATCTGTTCAGACCTAATGCTGCACCCATTGCTCCTTTTCCCTGGCTACAAATACCCTGCCACAGCCTGACCTTATGATGAAGGTGGTATCCATGAATAAAACCACAGTCCTTATATACTGTATGTGAGAATCCCAATTGAACAAGACAACATTAAGGTCCAGGATGGTGATGGGGCAAGAAATCCCAGCCTCGGACCATCTGACCCAGATACCCCGGCTGGATGTGAGACACTCAATGCTTTCAGAGAGGCATGTTACATCAGGGTTCTTTAATGAGGGCAAGGTTATCGGCCTACTGCTCTCATTCCTTTTGGGGGGACCCTGGAGGGAGGTGTGAAAAGAAGAATAATGTCTGTCAGGTCACCAGCTCAGGACACTTTGTGGAGAGGAGGCCAGGCATGTCTTGTGATTTTCTGCTCCCTACCTCACAGCAGGCAGTTTACAGGACCTTCTGGGTCACTGTGGGATGGGCCCCCGCAGTCTTGACTCTGGACCCTGGCTCCTCCAGGCAGGGAGGACAGGAGGCAGCGTGGGGCCTGCCAGGCCTGTACCACCTAACGGGGCACAGGATGAGAGGGAGGGAAGAGGAGTCTATAGGCCAAGGAGCACCAGACCTCTTCCAGAAGCTTCTCTGGCCCACACAGGACACTTCTGTGCAGATTCATAAAAGGGAAGAAGGCTCCAAAGGAGCAAACTTGCAGTGAGTTTTGTAAAGAACCAAAGCAAATCTGAGCTGGAGAAGGGGTTTCCCCCAAACTCTCCCCGCACACACTCAGCAGTTGACAAAGAGGCCGGGAAGGAGCTGGGAGGGGTACTGGGAGGAAGGGTGGTGCTGTGGAGGAGGGTGCTGGGGAGGGTGCTGTGACCCCCTCTTCCCACAGCCTTCCCGCTTTGTCACCCCTGAGGCTGCAGAGGCCTGTTTGAAATCAACTTCTGTAGCCTGTAGCATAGCAAATAACTGCCCCCAATCAACCGAAATGTTCACCAAGGAGGGAAAAAACAGTAATCTTATCACCCCATCAAATCAACTGTTTTCATTTTCCTGGGCTTCCTTCCATCCCAGTCCTCATTATTATTAATAATAGTTTAATGATAGGTCAACTACTTTACAGTATTCACTTTTTTTCTTCTTCCTTCCTCCTGGATGAGTTTCAGTTTCCTCATCTGTACAATAAGATCCTCGTGGTAACCCCCTCACAGAGCAATGTGAGCCTCGAATGTGGGAGTCCGAACTTAAAGCACCTGCCATGGGGCCTGGCACACAGCAGGTTCTCGGTGAGTGGAGGTTGCAATTACTTCTGGAAGCATCTCTCTGGTTTGCATTATGAGTTCTGCACTGTTAGAATTTTCCAACTCTTTATATATAGTCGTATAAAAGATTTGCATCAGCAGGTGTGTGTGTGCCTCATTCTTGCTCAGTGAGGGGGGGCCAGCCCCACTTCATAGGCTCTGTGACCTGAGAGGACTTCAAGGGGGGGCTGGTAGGGCACGATGGTCTCATTACAGCTGAGGCTTTTCTGGCCTGAGAGGAATGTAGCAGGTCATGATGATGTCACCTTTCTGTAGAGATGTGCTGATCTCATCGTCACCCCATCTCCCCACCCCTGTGATGCCCAAGAGTCCCTGCACATCTCAGCTTAGATGTCCATTTGCTCACTGTACATCGTCTTGTGGGAGAAGTGGCCTTTAGATGTTGGCACAGGTAAATCAAAGTGCCAGGCGCTTTATCTATCCCACTGCAGAGAAGGGGCAGTGTTGGGCAATTACTCTGTATCAATAAAAGGCCGAACTAGAACCTGGATGGCAGGGGAGCTTTCTGCTATTTTGTTTTGTTTTGGGGACAGGTTCACTTTGTCACCCTGGGTAGAGTGCTGTGGCATTACAGCTCATAGCAACCTCAAACTCTTGGGCTCAAGTGATTCTCTTGCCTCAGCTTCCCGAGTAGCTGCAACAATGCCTGGCTATTTTTTTAGACGCGGCTTCTCCCTCTTGCTCAGGCTGGTCTTGAACTCCTAAGCTCAAGCAATCCACCTGCCTTGGCCTCCCAGAGTGCTAGGATTACAGGCATGAGCCACTGTGCCCAGCTGAGCTTTCTGTTTTAAAATGTGGCTTTGGTGAGCCTCAGTTCTCCAACCAGTGAAATGAAGTCTGCAAAAATGGCCAGTCATGAAGCTAAGGTATTCTTGGCACTGGGGAAGGAACTGATGAGGTTACCAGACATTTGCACCCAAGACTTTTCACAGGATGTGAGACCTCTTTGCCTCTCGTATGCGGAGTTAGGGGCGGGAGCAGTTTGATGCAGGGCTTCACCCATCCAATTCAGCAAACACTGTGTGCCCAGAGCTTCAACTTGATGTAGTGCTTAGGGCGCTCATACCCATGTTGACAATGGCAGTGCTGCCGCCGTCCACCTGGTGCACCCGAGCCATAGGTCTGTAGGAACCTCCAAACAGTTCCATGATGTATGTACTGGTAGTATCATTTTTTTCAGGTGAGAAAACGAAGGCAGTAAAAGATTAAATAATTTTCCCGAAGCCACATAGTTAGTGAGTGGCAGGGCGGTGATTCAATTCAGTCTGACTCCAGATCCCACGCCCTTTGGCGGGGGTGGGAGGGGTATCAGAAAACTCTCTCGATTTCATTTACCATGAAGTCGGTGCATAGATGGACATAAGAGATAGTTCAAGTCTCAAGCTAAAAGCACGTCCTTGCCTACAGTTTCTCTGAGTAGAGTCTCAAGGCCCCTTCAACTGCTGATGTTTGCATTTGACACCTTGAGATTTTGTCGATAGGCACAGAAAGCAGTGACATCATCAGAGCACAAAGACCCAGCTGTGTGAGGTTGTGGCTGCACTGAGTTACAGTCATCGCCTGGTCCTGAGAGTTTAATTACCGCTTTATTATCTTTGTGTCAAATTCCATTGCCGTTTTCTTCTCCGTTGCCTCCCTTTCCGCCTCCTTCTCTTTCTTTTTCCTTTCCCTTGTCCTCTTCCTCCTCTACCTCTTCTTCCTCTTTTTCTTCTATAAAGTGTCAAGGTGTCTGAAAATACTGAGGCTCCCTGCTCATTTCTCTCCACGCTTTACGGCAATGGAAGTTGACGGATTTCCACTCTCCTAACAGCCCAAAGCGTCAGTTGGCATTATTGATAGCATTAATTTAACATTATCATTCCAAGTTGGGCTGTCATCATAGTGCCAGCAATAGAAGCTGCAGGCTTAAATTTTTCACAGTCGTTGAACCTTGTTCCTGAAGGCCAGTCCAGATCCCAAATGTAGCCAGGAAAACACAGATGTTCCTTGCTTGGTCTGGAACTGATAAACTCCCACATGAGCCAAACCACTAGAGGTGGGAGGCCATCTGCTTTTCCAAGCTCACAATAACACAGGAAGCAGCCAATCCACTCTAGAACATTCTGCCAGTTAGAAGACACTGCAGGGCCCAGAGAAGTCACCTCTTCAGAGCCCATGCTCCTAACCCATCCACCATATTGCATTCTTCACCCAGAACCACAGTAAGACAATTAGAAAAAGAATCATATTGCAATGACTTTACACTCTAAATAAGTTCCAAGGAGCTGGAGATAAAATTCTCATAGACTCAACATTCTGAGGTTCTGTCAAGGCTTCCCTCAAGTAGATCAAACAACCTCAGTGCATAGATGAGGCCAGGAAGGCTGGACTGATGGCACCCTCAAGGTCACACAGCTAGCCAGTGGCAGAGCCAGAACTGGGTCCCTGGTGGCTGATTCTCAGAGAACCCCAGAAGTGGTTCTCTGTACCACAGCACAGTCCTCCACTCTGCACCAAAGCCGGCATGTTCGCTGAGGAGGACGAACGTGGTCTGGGCCTTGACGGATGAATGGAATGGGGGTGACCCTGGGGAAGGGCTTTCTAAGGCCACTTTAGGCCCCTTTGTGACTTTCCCAACTGAGCTGATGGCTCCTTGAAGGTGAACGTGTGTCTCCTCCAGCTTCACCCTATTGCAGGTTCCTGGAGTGGCACAAAGGAACTGTCAGGGCGTTGGAAGAGGGTCACTGCTCATACCCTCTCCAGGGATCTGGCTCCTTGTTTTTAAGACTTTTGTGAAAGCATCTGGCACTAAGTAGAAACTCAGCTTCTCTTTCTTTTCTGCTTCCTTCTTTTCTTCCCACAGATGACACTTCTGAGAGTGTGTGCTGAGCCACAATGGCCCTACCTCTGAGAACTCTCCACTCTACCCCATGGGAATGGGCCCTGGCTGCCGTGATTGTGAGACCAGCCCCGAGCCCCTGTGAGTGAGTGAGCGGCACTGGGGCAGACTCTCGACGCCAACGGGACCCATTAGAGTCTCTCCCAACTTGGAATTTCAGCTTTGAGAGGCTCCTGAGACTCCTCTGATGGTTTGAACTGAGGCAATGTTAGGGACTGGGAGGGAGGGGGTCCCTCCTGAAGGGCGTGGAGAAAGCCCAAGTGCAGAGACCGGGGGAGACAGAGCAGGCACAGAGGGGCTGCAGGGAGGAGGTAACTGAGAAGCCAATGCTCCTGGCCCCTGGAGGGCCCTGCCCAGGGGAGGCCTTCACCGCTTCTGAAGGCCTCTCCTCCCGTCACAGGAGAAAGACCGACTGTTGCCTGGAACCCTCACCAGACTCTGATGTTATCGAGTTCTGCAGAAGGAGCTCTCGCAGCCTGCTCTCTTGACAGAGCCACCAGGGGAAGTCCTTGGTTGTGCATCGTGCTGCAGGAACCACAGTCCGGAAGGGGGGCCTGTTGTTGAAGGGGAACTTTCTTCTCTTTCTTGAAGGGAGACTCTTGGCCTGGTGGTCACAGATTGACCCAAGCCCCAGAGGGAAAAGGACCCTAGAGAAAACGCTAATTCTTTTCTACAGAGGTTTTCAGCCA
Source organism: Perodicticus potto (assembly GCA_963574655.1). Lineage (NCBI taxonomy): Eukaryota > Metazoa > Chordata > Mammalia > Primates > Lorisidae > Perodicticus > Perodicticus potto. The sequence continues at coordinate 6,679 of CAUYRH010075547.1, read as the reverse complement.
GTGATCGTCATGACACCGTGAGTGGGAGAGGAGAGACCCCGGTGGTCACGTCAGCCCTGGCATTGCGCTCAGTACCAAGGAGCAGAGATGATGAGACCGTCCTGCTCACAGTTAGTGGGGGGGACGCGTGGATGGGACTTCACGGCAACAACATGTGCAAAGGCATGCACAAGCAACGGCGGCCCCCAGGCACATCCGACATGTGCCAGTGGGGATGGCAACTGAGAAGGGGCCTAAATGCTGCCTAGGAGTCAGCTCACCCAGTGTGTGTTGAGGTCAATCCAGAGGAAACAGCAAAAACAGGAGAACAGAGTTGAGAAAGAGAACGGTGGATATCCAGTACAAATGGGCAGAACAGCGAGAGTGTGCAGCCTCCAGCTTGCCAGAGAGACAAGAAACCACATTAGGGACCTGGGGCTGTTCTACAGGGCTGCCATCTCCAATCCTCTGTTTAATATTTTTGAGCATGCCAACTTTTATGTGTAAGGCCTTGTGCAGTGTGGCTCATGCCTGTAATCCTACCACTCTGGGAGCCCGAGGCAGGTGGATTGCTCGAGCTCAGGAGTTCAAGACCAGCCTGAGCAAGAGTGAGACCCTGTCTGTACTAAAAATAGGAAAAACAAAAGAAACCCCAAATAATCAAAAATAAATAAATAAAAATAGAATAAACTCCCCAGGCATTGTGGTGGGCACCTGTAGGCCTAGCTATTCGGGAGGCTGAGACAGGAAGAGGACTTGAGCTCAAGAGTTTAAAGGTTGCTGTTCAGCTACGACGCCACAGCACTCTAGCCTGGGTCCACAAAGTGAGACTCTGTCTCAAAAACAAAAACAAAAAACAAAAAAACCCCCATTTTTTGTGTATATATAATATTAATATAAAGTATAATTGTTTACAAGACACTATGTATACTCATTTACAGAATAGGTATTTGCTCTTGTGCTTAAATGTTAAATATTATGATTTAATTTCATTCTTACCTTTTCTGTATGAAAATAAACACACCTAGAAATTCTAGAATATTCTCTGTGCCTTGCTGCATACGTTAGAGAACTGCTCTGTAGATGAGACTTGGAGCTCCTGGGCAGTCTGAGGCATCGTCTCTCTCCTCAGAATCAGCAAGATGTGTAACTGTGAGTTGTCACAGTCACCACAGGCGGCCTCTGTGCCGGGTGATTCAGACCAAGAAACCTCAGCAGCAGGCCCAGTGCTGCCTTAGCCTAGACTTCTAGAAGCCTCTGTACCTGGTGACTCCCAGTCTGAATTTCTGGATGTGCACACCACCATGGCAGTGTACTTACTTTCTTTCTTTTTTTTTTTTTAAAGCTAACTGGAACCCGGACCTTATGGTTTGAGGGCTGCCAATAGAATGTGCCAATCACATTCACTCAGGCTACAGTCTTCCTGTGAACCTTTTCGGGTGGAGTGAGCTGAACTTTCTGTCTGGACACAGCAGGAAGTGGTCAAGTGTGGTGACCAGGACATTCGGGGTAGCAAATGCCTGAGACATCATGCTGACCAAGGGATACTGGGCTCTCTGCCACACCAGAGGAGATTCCCGGGGCTTGGGCTCCCAGTGTCATTCAGGTAGTTAGAGACTCGGGTCTGATGTCATTTTCTTTGCCTCTGGCCTGAAAGTAGCAACTGTTGAGGCCTTGGGACTTGACTTTGTCCTTGGGGCTGAGTGCTACACAGAAGTAATGCCTAATGAGGCCTGCAGGTGGCATCTCTCAGGGCCTTTTCAGAGGAACCCAAGAACAGTGGTGACAACAAAACAACAACAATGACACCAACACAGCAGTGACCACGTGCACGGGGCTAAGCTCTTGTAGGCATCATCTCATTTAACTCCCAACAAACCTAGGCGGGGCTACGCTTATTCCCCTCTACAGATGAGGACAGGCGCCTTGGGGAGGCTCTGGGACTGTCTCTCCTCTCTTGTGTCTGTGAGACACAAGGGAATAGTTGCCATTCTTTTTTCTTTTCTTTTCTTTTTTTCTGAGATGTCATCTCTCTCTGTTGCCCTGGCTACAGTGTAGTGGCATCATCATAGCTCACAGCAACCTCAAACTTCTGGGCTCAAATGATCCTCCTGCCTCAGCCTCCCCAGTAACTGGGACTACAGGCACCTGCTACCAGGTCCACCTATTTTTTTTTTTTTTTTCTAGAAAGGGGGTCTCCTTATGTTTCTCAGGTTGGTCTTGAACTCCTGGCCTCAAGCAATCCTCCCGCCTCAGCCTCTGCAAGTACTAGGATTACAGACATGAGCCACAGTGACCAGCAAAGTTGCCATTCTTTTGGGTTCTGCTAACCAAGCCAGGACTAAACAAAAAGTGAGAACTCACAAAAGGGTGACTTTATGATACTTATTCAAAACTGTAAGTAGTAAATAAATAGGTGAAATCTTTAAAATTTTAATTAAAAATAAATACTGAAAATAAAATAATTTAAAAAACAAACCTGTAGGGTACTTTCTAAGCTTGGTCATTTTATGCTTTTCTGGCAATAGGTTCTGATTAAGGAGATGGGAGAGGCCAGATAGAACAGTCTATTTTATCTGTTGGAAGGAGATAAAAGGAGAAACTTTTTTCATGCGCTTCCTAAGGTAGAGGTTTTTTGTGGTTGTTATTGCTCATAACCACTATAAAATAGTTAATATGTGTGGTAATAAAATTTACCAAAAGGATAAAGACAAAGTAAAAGTTTTCTGCTTCTCCAGGGCTACCCCAAGGCCCTCTCTAGAAGTAAATGTCTTTAATCAGATCTAGGTTTTGTTCTTCTCGTAGTTATATTGAGAATTCTAACATAGGTTTATACTTCTCTACCTTAGTTTATCTACTTAAAACATCATCTAAAGACTTTGAATATTGAGAACTTCACACAATTCACCTCCTTTTCCCTCTCCCAACTTATATATATTTTTTCTTTTTAGCCCATTGAAATCCTTATAACTTTAAACAACATGCTTAAATCTCTATTTCTTAGTCTGTCCCATTTTACAGTTGTTTTACAGTACTATTTACTGTTGTTTTACAATATGTCTTGCTAACACAGTGTATGTAGTCAGACAATCACAGTTATAATCACAAGAAGAAAAAAATCTAGGTGGGATTCAAAGCACTTTTGGAACTCTTTTTCTGGAGTTCCATCAGAGCTGCTGTCATAGGACATCAGACAATTAAGTTCTGAACTCATCCTAGGAAAAGTGCTTTGAAGGGAGGCCTAGGTGTGGGCATCAGTACATAGCTTCCCGAGGGGGGTACTTCGCAAGTGACTGCCGTGATATTCAGCAATCAGGTATGCAGCACTTTTTCTAGGATAAGTTCATGAACTTAATTATCTGACCTTGTAAGTTGAGGAAAATATGTACAGGCAGAGTTCTGTCCATCTCACAGTGGCTACTGTTATGTACTGTCCAAATCCTTTTCAGGACCAAGATCTTTATTTCCCCAACTTCTGGGAGGGCTGCCAGCCTAAAGGTCTCAGCTGAGTCCCTTTCCAGGATTTGCTCTTAGCTGAAGGGAGATACTTTACCCAAGATTATGCCACCTGCCAGAGGGCAGCCCACATCCAATGACAGCTGAGTATGGGTTGTGGGTTTGAAGGCCATACAGCTCCCCTCGGGCTCATGGTGGCATTGGCTGGGGCCTTGCCATGTCTGCAGCACAGCCTGCTTGCTCCTCCCCTGGTCTGCTTCCTTCAGCGCACACACACGCTCACTCGTGCCCATACTAGTGTGTTTCACACACTGCCAACATTCATAGTAGGAACCCTAGTCATTTCCAGGAAAACTGTCAAATATTTTTAATCTGAATTATCCAGTTTTACTCAGAAGGTAAACTCCAGTGCTGTATGGAGGTGGCTTATGTATAGACTACTTGCTCAGACATTCTTTTAGACCGGTTCTGTCCAACAGAAATATAATGTAAGCCACCTATGTAATTTTCAATTTTCTAGTAGCCACATTTTAAAAAGCAAAAAGAGGGCCCAGGCAAGGTGGCTCATGCCTGTAATCCTAGCACTCTGGGAGGCCAAGGCAGCTGAATTGCTTTAGCTCACAAGATTGAGACCAGCCTGAGCAAGAGCAAGACCCCGTCTCTACTAAAAATAGAAAAACTGAGGGAAGCAGATTGCTTGAGCCCAAGTTTGAGGTTGCTGTGAGCTATGATGCCTCGGCACTCTACCCAGGGCAACAGCTTGAGACTCTGTCTCAAAAAAATTTAAAAAATTCAAAATAAAGCAAAAAGAGGTGAAATTAGTTTAATAACATTTTATTTTCACACAACATATCCAAAAGATTATCATTTCAACAAAAGTTGTTGGCTCGGTGCCTGTGGCTCAACGGGCTAAGGCTCCAGCCACGTACACCTGAGCTGGCGTGTTCTAATCCAGCCCAGGCCACCAAACAACAATGACGGCTGCAACCAAAAAATGGCCGGACGTCATGGCGGGCACCTGTGGTCCCAGCTACTTGGGAGGCGGAGGCAAGAGACTCGCTTGAGCCCAGGAATTGGAGGTTGCTGTAAGCTGTGATGCCACTGCACTCTATCCAGGGGTGACAGCTTGAGGCTCTGTCTCAAAAAAAAAAAAAAAAAAAAAAAAAAAAGTGCTTAATTGTAAAAAGGGAATGGAGTAGAAAAAATGTAATTTGGATCTTCAGTAACGAACTTGATTTCATGTTATAAATTTGTAATCTTTCTCAGTATCATCTAAAAACTTTATAGTTGGCAAGGCAAGGTGGCTCATACCTGTATTCCTCACTCTCTGGCAGGCTGAGGCAGATGGATTACTTGAGCTCAGGAGTTCAAGACGGGCCTGAGAGAGAGTAAATACCTCAGCCTCCCAGGGTGCTAGGATTACAGGCCTGAGCCAGTGCGCCCAGCCCTCTTTTAAATTTTAAATTGTAAATTGTAGAACTCTCATCCGTGTAGTCTCTCTCACTTCGAATTCAGAAGTCTTTGTAATTGGTCCCACACAGTTTAGTACTACATTAGTGATTATTTCAGGTATATTGTTTTAGTTTGTTCAGGCTGCTATGACATATTGTCTTAAATTGGGTGCCTTATAAACGACAGAAAATTTTTTCTCACTGTCTGGAAGCTGAGAGGTCCAAGATCTAGGCACCAAAGGATTTGATGTCCCGTAAAGGCCAGTTTTCTAAGTCTCAGATGGAACTGTCTCACTGTGTCCTTCTCATACTCATATGGTAGAAGAAAAGAGCTAGCTCCCTGGGGCCTCTTATAAGGACACTAATCCTTTTCATAAAGGGGCCAGCTCTATAACCTAACCACCTCCTAACAGCCCCATTTCTAATACCTTGGGGGTCAGGATTTCAACATATGAATTGTGGGGAGACACAAACATTCAGACCATGGCATTAATCTTCTTCCCAATTTGTGCAGCTGAGAGCTTCTAGAAGTCAGAAACTGTTTTCTCATTCTTCACATTCACACAACAGTTTATTTTTTCAAAAAATTGATAGAGTAAATGTATCCTTCAACTTCCTCAACAAAGAGCATGCATCAATTCTAAAAATAGAACAAAGATCTGTGCTTTTCAATCGTAATCAATATGACTATTCATGAGGCAATTATTTTAAGTTTAGCAGTTTAGACATAATCTCATCATTGAATCAGGCTTGAAATCTTAGAGAAAAATTTCAGAATGTTTATCTGCCTTAGTTCCATTCTAAGCAACCATTATCCTCCACGCTTATCCTTCCCTCCACAAGCATCACTTCTAGGGAGCAATTTGAGCTTACATAATAGTCTTTGGAAAACATTTTGGAAAGTACCACTTCTGTTTTAGGAAAACTATGGACTCACTTTCCATTCTCTCTCTCTCTTAAGAATTCTTCTCCTATGACTATTTCCTTTAACTTCCGACTCAAAACAATAATTAAAAGTGGCAAGAAAGATGCTGGGAGAAAAGCCAATTTAATTATACTGGCAGAATAACTGCTTCTGACTTTCTGCTTGCCCATTGTGATTTTTTGGAAGAAAAAAATTAATACCAGACTCCAACCATCTTCAAACAAGTAAAAATTATAATCTGGTGGGTTCCTATTTAAAGTAACAGAATCCAAGGCAACATAAGAGGCTTAATTTTGGCTATGCATGTGATTAACTAAGAGTAGGAGAGAGCATTACCTAGTAGTGAAGCGCCAAGAACATGAATCAACCATTTTAGATTTATACTCTCCTTTCATCAGAGTTTGAGATGCATAAATTCACATTATCTCGGCTCGGCGCCTGTGGCTCAACAGGCTAAGGTGCCAGCCACGTACACCTGAGCTGGCGGGTTTGAATCCAGCCCGGGCCCGCCAAACAGCAATGATGGCTGCAACCAAAAAATGGCCGGGCTGGCTCGGCGCCTGTGGCTCAATGGGCTAAGGCTCCAGCCATGTACACCTGAGCTGGTGGGTTCGAATCCAGCCCGGGCCCGCCAAACAACAATGACGGCTGCAACCAAAAAATGGCTGGGCATTGTGGCCGGCGCCTGTAGTCCCAGCTACTTGGGAGGTGGAGACAGGAGACTCGCTTGAGCCCAGAAGTTGGAGGTTGCTGTGAGCTGTGATGCCACGGCACTCTATCCAGGGTGACAGGTTGAGGCTCTGTCTCAAAAAAAAAACCCAAAACAAAACAAAGTATCTTGGCAGGATTAAATAATGAAAAGAAACCA
>CAUYRH010075546.1:0-21943 GCA_963574655.1 Perodicticus potto | reverse complement strand
TAAGTATAGCAAGCAGACAGCCCTCAGAATGGGAGAAAATATTTGCAGGTTATGCCTCCAACGAAGGTTTAATAACCAGAATACACAGACAACTCCAATGTATTAGCAAGAAAAGAACAAGTGATCCCATTTCAGGGTGGGCAAAGGACTTGAAGAGAAACTTCTCCAAAGAAGACAGGCGCACGGCCTACAGACACATGAAAAAAGCTCACCATCCTTAATCATCAGAGAAATGCAAATCAAAACTACTTTGAGATATCACTTAACTCCAGTAAGACTAGCCCACATGACAAAATCCCAAAACCAGAGATGTTGGCATGGATGTGGAGAAAAGGGAACACTTCTACACTGCTGGTGGGAATGCACACTAATATGTTCCTTTTGGAAGGATGTTTGGAGAGTACTTAAGAGATCTAAAAATAGACCTGCCATTCAACCCTATAATTCCTTTACTAAGTATATACAGAGAAGACCAAAAATCACATTATAACAAAGACAACGAAGACCAGAATGTTTATTGCAGCCCAATTCATAATTGCTAAGTCATGGAAGAGAAGACCAAAAATCACATTATAACAAAGACAACGAAGACCAGAATATTTATTGCAGCCCAATTCATAATTGCTAAGTCATGGAAGAAGTCTAAGTGCCCATCGACCCACGAATGGATTAATAAATTGTGGTACATGTATACCATGGAATATTATGCAGCCTTTAAGAAAGATGGAGACTTTACCTCTTTCATGTTTACATAGATGGAGCTGGAACACATTCTTCTTAGCAAAGTATCTCAAGAATGGAAGAAAAAGTATCCAATGTACTACAGCCCTACTATGAAGCTAATTTAAAGGTTTCATATGAAGGCTATAGCCCAACTATAGCACAAGAATATGGGAAGGGAGAGGAGGGGGGAGGTTGGGGTGGAGGGAGGGTAATTGTTGGGGCCACACCTATGGTGCATCTTAGAAGGGTACAGGCGAAACTTACTAAATGCAGAATACAAATGTCTTCATACATGAACTAAGAAAATGCCATGAAGGGTATGTTAAACAGTTTGATGAAAACATTTCAGATTGTATATGAAACCAGCACACCGTACCCCTTGTTTGCACTAATGTACGCAGCTATGATTTAAGAAAATATACATATATATAATGTAGTGGCCGTAAGTGACCAAATTACATTGTTGTGGCTTAAAATCGTTTCTTCAATTTCATCATCCTGTATGAAAACTGTACTGTTTCTATAAAGCTGAACTCAATTGTATTCTCTAAAATGATACTGCTTTTAAAGAAAAAGCCACAGAGCTTCCCCTTCCCTCTTGTCCACTAAGTAAATAATATAATCAATGAAATACACTCTCCTAGATCACGAATCAATACCGTCTGAACTAACACAGCGTACTACCCTATTAGGAGAAGAAAAGAAAGTCCAAATAGCAGAGAACGATCTGAAATGAGTCAGAAAAGGAAGTCATCAAGAGACTGGGGCAGGTGGGGTAAGCTGTTCCTCTGTCAGGGCCTTCCTGAGGAACCTCTTCAGCACACTCGCATGTGCACCATAAACACACTGACAAGCAGGGTCATCACCACCCCCAGACAGTGCTGAGCCCTCCTGTCCTACCCCTCTCCTGCCTGCCTCTTCTTCCCTTCTCTGCTTGTGAGCCCAGCCTCAGACAGCGGGGAACACTAGAAAGACAGGGTGTGCTTAAGGAACTTAGCTCAGGAGACCCCAGTGGAGAATTTGAGCTGGTGTACCACACACATAACAACTAACAAAGGCATTCAGAATGAAAAATGCACTGAAGAATGTCGCTGGCAGGGCTTCCAAAAGAACCACCATTCTCCCGCTGGCTCTACCTCTTTAACATCTCATGAACTCGCTTTCTCCCTCTGCATCCCTCTGCCCTGGCCTGGTCATCTCTCCTGGGGATCCTGGTAATCGTCTCCTCACCTTCACACAGCTGCCAGTCAACTTTCTTAAAATTACACATCTGATCAAAGTTGTTCCTCTGCTCAGCTCTTCAAAGGATAAAGGACTAACTCCTTACCACAGCAGGCACAACCCGCCATGACCCCTCACACCATGCTCCAACCATTTGGAACTTGAAAGTGTATTAAAGGGCTCTTCAGAACTCCAATGCCCTTCCCAGCACCCACCACCTAACCATCAAATTGTAAAATGTGATGTACTAAAACTGCACTGAAATTGAGATTCCTGCCAAACAAATATATTTTAGCTACTCTTGGCACAAAAATTAAAAAATGAGTGGTTATGTGAGATGATGGATATGTTAACTTGCTTCACCATAATAACCATTTTAAGAGTAAGTATCCCATAACATCATGTTATACACCTTAAATATACAGAAAATTTTCAAAGAAACTAGTTAAATTAAATGCAGCTCAAAGATTAAAGAAAGATTGTTCTTTAAAGACTTTTCTGAGTCAACACCCATGGCCCAGACCAATACAAAGAAAATCTACCATTCCTTCCTCTCAGGCTCTCACTCTACAGATGCTCCTCTGCTCACAACGGGGCTACATCCCAAAAAGCTCATCCTAAGTCGAAAATACTGTGAGTTGAAAATAGATTTGATCCATCTAGCCTACCGAACATCTCAGCTTTGCCCTGCCCACCCTAGCTACGCTCAACACTTACATTAGTGTGGCTGACTGAGAGCTGCACTGCTCAGCATCATGAGACAGGATCTTATTCCACTTATCACCAGCCTGGAAGAAGATCAAACTCCAAGGTATGACTTCCACTGAATTCATATCACTCTCACATGGTCATAAAGTTGTAAGTCAAGCCCTCGTAAGCCTGAGACAGCCCATGGTTCCTTTGTTTTAAACGCCTGTAAAACTTTAGTGCACTTACATGTCTGTCTCCATTTCTAAACAGCAAGCCTCTAAAAGGCAGTTACTTATTTTGTTATTTTATCCTCAATGCCTTAGACCACATGAAGAACTCCAAATCTAAATCCACACTGCCAAGTAAGGACAAAAAAGCAGTAAAAGAAACCAGAATAGCTTTTCAGCCAGAGACGCCATCTTCTAGTAATTCACCAAAATGACAAACACAAAGAGAAAGAGGAGAGGCACCCGTTACATGTTCTCTAGGCCTTTCTATGGAGTTGTTCCTTTGGCCACATACATGCAAATCTATAAGAAAGGTGATATTGTAGACATCAAGGGAATGGGTACTGTTCAAAAAGTCATGCCACACAAATGTTACCATGGCAAAACTGGAAGAGTCTACAATGTTACCCAGGATGCTGTTGGCATTGTTGTAAACAAACAAGTTAAGGGCAAGATTCTTGCCAAGAGGATTAATGTTCATATTGAGCACATTAAGCACTCTAAGAGCCGAGATAGCTTCCTGAAACGTGTGAAGGAAAATGATCAGAAAAAGAAGGAAGCCAGAGAGAAAGGTACCTGGGTTCAAATGAAGCACCAGCCTGCTCCCCCCAGAGAAACCCACTTTGTGAAAACCAACGGAAAGGAGCCTGAGTTCCTGGAACCCATTCCCTATGAATTCTTGGCATAATAAGCATATAACATAGCACATAGGAGTACCAGTGGACCCATGTTTTTAGGTACAAGAACCTATTTATTTCCTATGAGCTCATGGCATAATAGGTGTATAGCATAGCACACAGGATAACCAATAGACCCCATGTAACAAGGTGCTGGAACCTATTTCCCATGAATTCAAAAGTCAATCAACACTTTGTCACATTCAATGGCAAGTTGCCCCACCCCCGAGCTACTGGAATCTCTTCCCTATGAATTCATGGCATGGTAGATAAAAATAATAGCCTACTGCTACTGTAAAAATGTTTCTTGTTCATTCACTAAAAGTGTGATTTTTTTCCCCCAAAGAAGTATTAAAGCAAGTTTTAATGTGTCATTAAAAAAAAAAAAAAAAAAAAAAAAACAGAATAACTGAACCAAAAGTAGCCTATAAAAAAGGAACCAAAAAGGACCAAGTGAGAAAAGATATAAAAGGAAAAGCAATGGAAAACAGGTATTTTGTAATAACTGAGGTTTTTTAAATACAATTCTTATGGTTTAGGGTTCCTAAGAAGTGATTAAAAAGTCTGCCTGGGCGGCACCTGTGGCTCAGCTAGTAGGGCGCCGGCCCCATATACCAAAGGTGGCGGGTTCGAACCCGGCCTCGGCCGAACTGCAAAAAAAAAAAAAAATAGCTGGGCATTGTGGCAGGAGCCTGTAGTCCCAGCTACTCGGGAGGCTGAGGCAATAAGAATCACCTAAGCCCAAGAGCTAGAGGTTGCTGTGAGGTGTGTGACGCCACGGCACTCTACTGAGGGCAATAAAGTGAGACTCTGTCTCTACAAAAAAAAAAAAAACTCTGCCTGGTTTATGTATTTAATGCCCTAAGATGAAAAAAGGCTCCCAGGCACGCTGAAAGTAAACAGAGAGGAAAACAGGTAAAAGGTCCTCTTGGCATATGCCTGTGCTTGGATGCACGGGAAAGAGAAGCACTTGTCTGAGCGTGGTCAAGTGTCTAACCGTTCTGTTTCCACTCCTAACTGTACAACAAACTCCTTGGTAATCTGGAAATACCCACAGACTTCCACCTCCACTCATCTTTATATACATACAAGCAATTTCCATCTGCAGCATTTACTCAGAACTCCTTCCAACCTATAAACTACACTTCACGTTGCCCTGGGGTAGCCATCTTATTTTCTACTCAACCTATCCCCCATGACTCAGTTACACAACTGTGCATGTGTTTAGCAAAATATTGTAACTGCAAATGAGTTAACCTTTATTAACTTACGAATATTTCAAAATCTATCATGATTAATTTAAAAGGTAAAACACATTCCAAAAGTTGCCAACCTTTCTTCTATATTGCTCAGTGGTTTTTCTCGGAAAAGGCCAACAAAGATCTCGAAGGATGCTATGTATTCGTTTTAAAACATGGAATTGAAAGTATAAACAAAATAGGATAAACCCTCACTAGGAAAACCCAATGATCAGGAACATGTGTACTGTGCTCTGTAGCTGACAAATACCTCACAGCATCAATGCGTCTGATCCTAAAAAGACCCCTAAATGGATTAGGACAAGGTGGTCCCATTGGCCCTGTTACTTATAGAGGAGCTAAACCACAACCCAGTTGTCTTTACCGACAAGGCTCTACAAGAACATGGGCCTTGAGAAAACTTCAGTGAGGTTATAACACTCACTGTTAACTTCAATAAAATCTACATGTCTGAGCTGGCGGTCACCTTCTAAGGTAACAATTTTATTAAACTAAGCTTTTTATGGCCGGGCGTTGTGGCGGGCGCCTGTAGTCCCAGCTACTTGGGAGGCGGAGGCAAGAGACTCGCTTGAGCCCAGGAATTGGAGGTTGCTGTGAGCTGTGATGCCACAGCAATCTATCCAGGGTGACAGCTTGAGGCTCTGTCTCAAAAAAAAAAAAAAAAACGAAACAAATAAACTAGGCTTTTTAGTAGCTCTAAAATATGTCACTCTGAGAACAAAAGGAGTAACATGTTTGATCTGCATCTGGTACTCCCACTGTTTTGCACCTACCAAAATATTCTTAGGTAAGGGACGGCTGAGCCAATTACTACTAGGGTGTAAAGCAGTGGTTCTCAACCTTCCTAATGCCGCAGCCCTTTAATATAGTTCCTGTGGGTCACAACCCACAGGTTGAGAATCGCTGGTGTAAAGTAAGATTTTTTAATAAGCCTAGATTAGTGGTATTTAAATACCAATGAGCTAGAGAATCATCCACAATAAGGAGCATATTTAAATTACAGGGCCCTGTATTTTCAAAAATCTTCATTTGTAACCAGATGCCCAAGCAACTGATTCTAAAGATGGTAGGCACTCTTCAGGACCCACTTGGACTGTCAGAGAAGTATTTACAAACCATGACATAATTTATTTCCTCACTTTGTCAATCTCAACTGACAACAAGATTGAAAAGGACAACCTACAAGTGCCTATGTGTGTGAAGACATCTACATGTCACCCATGCACACACATTAAAAGAGGCTGCTTTTAGCGACTAAGAAATGTCAATATTCTTTGATTTCTGACGATATGAAATAGGCCAAAAGTAGAGTAAGACACAGCAAATCTTAAAACCTCAAAAAAAAAAAATCACCACTATGCTATAGCATCTGCAGTATTAAAGTAAACCTGCCCCCACCTTTGATCTAATTACAGATTCTACTTCTCACAGAGCTTTTTCTGTATGATGAAAACCGAGCTGTAAAATAATTGAGGTAGGGATTTAGAGATTTGGCACAGCAAACTTCCTAATAAAAATGGCACAAATGGGACTTTTCTTGCTATTGTTACATATTAAATCTTATTTGATTGATTTTACTGTATTCCAAATTGCAAACATACGGTAGAAAGCTGTAATTATAGTTTTATTGATTCATCATTAAGTTTTAATCAAGTTGCTGCAACAGGGAACGGTTATTTTTTTGGCAGTATTCTTTTGTTTCTAAAACTACAATAAAGTGTGGATATATTCAGTACCAACAAAAATGTTACCGTATCTAAGGAACCAGTTTGTCATATAACAATCTTGCATCAAATCAATGTGGCACAAAATAATGCCTGACCTAAACTATTTCTTACTATCTCTATGTTACTATACCTTTCTGACCAGTGACAGTTATAAATGTTTTTGTTTTCTAATTCTTTTTATAAATGTTGTTTCCTATTCCTTTTTATTTTATGTATAAAAGTCTGTTTCCTCTACATTCACCTGTTTCTTGCTCTTCTTTTTAGCAAGTACACACACATACATGAATTGGAAACCCTAAGTTTGCCCTCTAAGAAACTAAAACAAGTTATTAAAACAAGTATTTTTGAGAAAACACACTAAATGGCTTCAGGAAGTTTTTTTTTGTTTGTTTTTGGGTTTTTTTGAGACAGAGCCTCAAGCTGTCACCCTAGATAGAGTGCCCAGGCATCACAGCTCACAGCAACCTCCAATTCCTGGGCTCAAGCGAGTCTCTTCCTCCGCCTCCCAAGTAGCTAGGACTACAGGCGCCCGCCACAACGCCCGGCCATTTTTTGGTTGCAGCCGTCATTGCTATTTGGCGGGCCGGGCTGGATTCGAACCCGCCAGCTCAGGCGCCTTAGCTCGTTGAGCCACAGGCGCGGAGCCGCTTCAGCAAGTTTTTTTAAGAAAGTTCAAGGATTATTAAAACATCAGAACCATAAATTTGGCAAACTGTTTACCATGCTAAACCATAACTGAATTCAAAATCAACTAAAAATCTCCATCAATGGCTTAGTACTTGTAGCTCAGTGGTTAGGATGCCAGCCACATATACCGGGGCCTACTAAACAACACCACCTACTAAACAACGACAACTACAACAAAAAATAGCCAGGCGTTGTGCGGGCACCTGTAGTCCCAGCTCCTTGACAGGCAGAGGCAAGAAAATCGCTTAAGCCCAAGAGTTTGAGGTTGCTATGAACTGTGACGCCACAGCACTCTACTGAGGGCAACAAAATGTGACTCTATCTCAAAAAAAAAAAAACAAACTGTTTCATATGTAAAGTCCTCAATGTATGTACCTGCTGCTAATCAATTCTCCTCTTAAGGTTCTCCATGAATCACAGAAACCGTAAACAGGTGTTTGACATTAGGTCTCAGCCATCTCCGGGACCACAGAAGCCCTAAGAAATACGATAAAGATAAGAATGTCCCAGAAGTGTGTCTTTCCAGTCTTAGGGACACTTGTTTCCCAATTCCAAAGTTTACCTACCTCACCCCCCGTGCCCAACAGTCCCACACAGCATATTATAACATTTAAAAGGCTCCAATTTTTTTAAAATATTAGATATGAGCAGCACTCAGGGGGGTATGCTAATTATTTGAGGACTGTTTGCTTATCTGTGGTGTCAGATATCATGAAAAGTATGCATGGGCCTTTTTTTATTTTTTGCTCAACAGCTTTTGGTAGTGTTTGTGTATTTTATGGGTAGCCCAAGACAATTCTCCCAAAGTCTGACAGAAAAGAAGAAAGGACACCTCTAGAGGGTATTTTCTACAAATGAAAAGATGGATCTTTAACATGACTTATCTAACAAGTACTATTTCCCCTACCTGATTATATCACTTTATATTCTCTTGACAAGTCTAAGTAGCAGAAAGTTTATAAATAGATTAGGCATGGTGGCCCATGCCTGCAATCCTAGCACTCTGGGAGGCAGGTGATCCCTTGAGCTCACAAGTTCAGGACCAGCCTGAACAAGAGTGAGACTCCATCTCTACTAAAAATGAAAAACTGAGGCAAGAGGATCACATGGGCCCAAGAGTTTGAAGTTGCTGTGAGCTATGACGCCATAGCACTCTAACAAGGGCAACAAAGTGAGACTGCCTAAAAAAAAAAAAAAGTTTATAAATTGAAAAAAGCATGCTCTTCAACATGGTAAACTAAGCTTTCAAACAAGATGGACCCATGGGAAATGAAATACAGGGCCAAGGTCTTTATTTGCTGCTTGTTCTCAGCAACATATTAAAAAATGTAAACTTGGGCGGCGCCTGTAGCTCAAAGGAGTAGGGCGCCAGCCCCATATGCCAGAGGCGGCAGGCTCAAACCCAGCCCCGGCCAAACCTGCAAAAAAAAAAAAAAAAAAAAATGTAAACCTGTTAGTCTATCAAAGGGTGTACAGAGAGCTGTAAACCAAATATTGAATTTATAAAAATCTATTCAAATCTAATCAATGCAATATACAATTATAATATAAGAGGCCAGGACAGTCTGTCACAAGGAAAGAATTTTCACAACCCAAGTTTGGTAATGCATGTAATGAGGCTTTAATGTCACAACATAATCACCAAAAATGATTTAAACTCAGGATCAGATATTAAAAGATTCTTTTGTAATTAAGCATAAGGCTTTTGCTTTTTATAGTACAGTTTAGACAGGCTTGGTGGCCACTGCATATAATCCCAACATTTGGGGAAGCCAAGGCAAGAGGATTGCTTGAGGCTGAGAGTTTAAGATCAGCCTGGTAAACAAAGTGATTAGCACACCAATAGTCCTAGCTACTCAAGAGGCTGACGCAGGAGGATTGCTTGAGCCTAGGAGTTCAAGGTTACAGTGAGCTATGATCATGCCACTGCATTCTAGCCTCGGTGAGAGAATAAGACTCTGTCTTTAATTTTTTTTTTAATTTTTTTCAAATAAAAGCAAAATAAAAATTAATTAATCAAAAACTTCCAATCAAGGCCTATCATCCCAGCACTCTGGGAGGCCACACCAGTGGATTGCCTGAGCTCATGAGTTCGACAGAGCCTGAGCTCTTGAGAGACCTCCAACTTTAAAAATAGCCAGGCATTGTGACGGGCACCCATAGTCCCAGCTACTTGGGAGGCTGAGGCAAGAGGATCGCTTGAGCCCAAGAGTTTGAGGTTACTATGAGCTAAAGATGCCACGGCACTCTACCAAGTAAGATTCTGTCTTAAAAATAAAACAAAACAAAACCTTCCAATCAGTAAACAAGAAATAAAGTGAAGTTTAAGCAAATGTCCAGATAGAATTTTAGCAATGTCCATATGTTCACCTTACTGAAGAGACAGCCAATTCTAGAATGTCCATACAGAGATAGCCACAGGTTTCATAAGATTCCTAAAGGGGTCTACAGCTTGGAAAAGGAACTAATACTTTGTTATTTGCTACCAAAAAAATTTACTATACTGCTAATCTCATCACTTTTGTAACTTCAGTGCATTGTGAAAGCAATTTTTTTAGAATCCAGAGTTAACTTGTATACTGCAAAACCATTTTTAAACCAATATCAAAAAGTTTAACAAAACACATGTCCTTTGATAAAAGGCTTACAAACTAAGAACTTTTTCTTCACTGTGTTGTCCATTCCTCCTATGCCCACCACAAGACTGGGGGTTTAATAAGAGCGCATAAATACTGGACTATCGGCTCAGCGCCTGTGGGTCAACGGGCTAAGGCGCCAGCCACGTACACCTGAGCTGGCGGGTTCGAATCCAGCCCGGACCCGCCAAACAACAATGACGGCTGCAACCAAAAAATGGCCAGGCGGGTGCCTGTAGTCCAGCTACTTGGGAGGCGGAGGCAGGAGACTTGCTTGAGCCCAGGAATTGGAGGTTGCTGTGTGCTGTGATGCCATAGCACTCTACCCAGGGTGACAGCTTGAGGCTCTGTCTCAAAAAAAAAAAAAAAAAAAAAAAATACTGGACTATCTGATTTGAAAATAATACTTGCAAGGAACAGACAACTTTTGGATATACAAAAAATTGTTAATAAACATTATTATTAGTCCCTTAGTTTGGGGAAGGAAGGGCAAGGAGAAAGGTAAGTTTAATGAGAAGAATGGGGAAACTTTTATTTATATTACACACTTCTCTGCATTAGTTTGGATAGTTTTTTAAAATCATAACTATGCATTCATTTTTGGTTTAAAATATTTTATCACTTACATTATTATTTTTCTTTAATAAATTATTTATATGGCTCAGTGCCTGTAGCTCAAGCGGCCAGGGCGCCAGCCACATATACCAAAGGTAGAGGGTTCAAGCCCAGGCTGGGCCTGCCAAACAACAACGACAGTTACAACCAAAAAATAGCCGGACACTGTGGCAGGCGCCTGTAGTCCCAGCTACTAGGGAGGCTGACGCAAGAGAATCGCTTAAACCCAAGAGTTGGAGGTTGCTGTGAGCTGTGATGCCACTGCACTCTACTGAGGGTGACATAGTGAGACTCAGTCTCAAAAAATAAATAAATAAATAAATAATTTATAAAAGAGTTAGTCTTTAAATGCATGGTAGGGACAGACTGGCTCTCTTTTTGTCATTGTTTCAATTTTACTTTATCACATTTAGATACCAAATAATCTATACAATATTATCTCTGTAGTATTTATTGAAACTTGCTTTATGGGGCTTGGCGCCTGTGGCTCAATGGGCTAAGGCGCCAGCCACATACACCTGAGCTGGCGGGTTCGAATCCAGCCCGGGGGCCCACTAAACAACAATGACAGCTGCAACCAAAAAATGGCCGGGCATTGTGGCAGGCGCCTGTAGTCCCAGCTACTCGGGAGGCGGAGGCAGGAGACTCGCTTGAGCCCGGGAATTGGAGGTTGCTGTGAGCTGTGATGCCACATTACTCTATCCCGGGCGACAGCTTGAGGCTCTGTCTCAAAAAAAAAAAAAAAAAGAAACTTGCTTTATGGACTACCAGGTTATCCATTTTTATTACATTTCCAACTATACTTGGAAAAAATGTACCTTCTTTAACCATTAGGAACAGAGTTCTATACATGTCCATAAACCAATACATGTATATACCAATCTTACTACTGTGTTGTTCAAATCTTCTATGGCCTTACTAGTTTATACCTGCCTGGTCTTAATGCTTTGAGAGATGGGAATATCTCCAACTAAAACTACAGCTTTGTTCATTCCTCTTTATAATACTTTTGAGTTTTTGCTTTAAATCTTTAGCAGGTTTAGGCTTGTTACATCTCCCAAAAGAACTATTCCTTTACCTTTACGCATCAATTTCTTCACTTATTGCCTTAAGTCTTTTTTCCCCAATATTAACATTATTTCACCAGCTCTATTTCAGTTAGTATTTTTCACCAGCTCTATTTTCAGTTAGGGTTTCATCAGAAAAGCAAAACTACTGTTAAGGCTTATGCCTGTAATCCTAGCACTCTGGGAGGCTGAGGGTGGAGGACTGCTTAAGTTCAGGAGTTCAAGACAATCTTGAGCAAGAGCAAGACCCTGTCCCTACTAAAAATAGAAAAACTAGCCAGGTGTTGTGGTGGGTGTCTGCAGTCCCAGCTGCTCGAAAGGCTGAGGCAAGAGGATGGCTTAAGCCCAACAATTTGAGGTTGCCATGAGCAATGCCACAGCACTCTACCCAGGGTAACAGAGTGGGACTCTTTCTCAAGAAAAAAAAAAAAAAAAACTACTATTAATATGAGTGATAAAAATAAGGATATGGAGATTCAACTGGCAATTATGGGAGCTAAGCAGTTTACGTAGAATTGTTGCTTCTGTATCTAGTTATGGGACAGAAATCAAAGGGCAGGCAATAGGGAAGAGCAGACAAATGTGAAGTGGAGAAGAGCAAAACAAACTGGAACTCACAATTATTTTTCAACAACCTGTGAGAGGGAAATTGTAATATAAGCTGGCACCCATACGCCTGATGTAGAGTTTGAAGAGACTAAAGAGAAAGATCCAGCAGGAGTTGGAGCAGTGTAAGCCAAAGGCCAACAGCGAGCCACCAGAAATCAGTGACAGGCTATGTGAGTTACAACAGGTGAGTTGTTAACAGGTGAGTTGGTGAGTTGACCCTGCACCAACCTGCTGAGCACAAACACAACTGCTGCTTCACTTGCACCTTTCAAATTATGTGCAAATTTCTCTTACAGATGACAAAATCTGAAACTATCTTAGAAAGGGAATTCTGAGAAAAGTAATTTCTGCTTAGTTATGCTGACACAATATACAAAGTGCCATCACAATTTGCATGGATACCCTCTTCTACCTCTTTAATTGTATTCTTTCTGTATAATTATGTTTTATATATGTCTTTTATGTAAGCAGATGGCTCAATTTTTTTCTATGCTATCTAAGGCTCTATCGTTTAACTATCATGTTTAATCCATTTACATTTATTGGGATTTAGGACATGTATAATTTTAAAAATTATTTTTAAATGAAATGAATAGCTGACCTGAAAATAGATGCATGATTTGCATATCTGAAGTATTTTATACACATAACTGTTACTTACCACTTCTCCAGCAGAGGCAGCCAACATATGCTTCACAGGCATCAAATATGAAGATGAATCCGTATGCAAAAACCATTTCACATATTCATAGGTGATAAAAAACGCAGCAGCTGAAATTTAAAACAAGCCAGTCTTTCACAAAGTTAAAATATATATTCAAACTTAATTAAGAAATACATCTCATAAAAGTATGACAATAATTACTAAATTATGATATAATAAAGATGACAGTTAAACACATACCTTTTCTTCCACCCTCACTCTTTCAGAATTTACTTAGGCCATGTCTGATCCTAGACTTACAAAAATGCAGAAAATATTATTCCTACCCTGAGGGAGTCTAACAGCTAACCTAGAATTTACCATGTTGTATTGACAAATTACTTAGCATTTTTTAAGACAACTTCAGAAAAAGATACAGGTTTCTGTGATTCAAAATATCATTACGTACAGTCATAAAACAATCAGCTACACTAATTTACTGACAGGTTAAAATTGTAAACATACACCTTAACTTAAATAAAATGTCTATTCTAATATGTAATGTTTAATTGCTGGTTACTCAAAATAACCATGGCTACTTTTTACTATATCATGTACCTGTACATCAAGAAAACAATCAATCATTTAATTAAAACTGGAAATCAAAATCTCTAAAAAGCTACCCCTATCATCATGAACTAATCACAGTGCATGATGACTTTAAAACTTGTCAGGTACTGTTAATCAAAAGATATTTATCGGTTCCATAAAAGATAATGCACAAAAGATAAAGGAATGACAAAGTCACCTCTTGAAGGACATTTGAGCATGTCATAGTAAAGTCTGAAAAAGGAAAACAGCTTGATAGTGAAAATCAGTTCTCCAAAGTCAGCAAGCTCATAAAGGATCATGAGGCTGCTGTATTATCTACACCAGGCCAAATGAGCAGGCACTATGTCCACAGATGAGCAATGACCACACCCGTTCAAGCAGGTTTATACAGTTAACACCGGTCTACTGCCACTGTGGTTCTTCATAAGGCTTTTCCCACTTTGGCCTACTCGGTAAATGTGCAGCCATACTATCTGCACACAGCATTCAGCGGTTAAGTTCTGCCATTACATCCCATCCGCTGTCCTCCACCCTCCCATCCACCTCTGAAACAAATGGAGAAAGAAGACAGTGCTCAAACTTCATTCACTTCATGGTTAACCTTCTCAAGCTTGTCCAACTTTATGGCTACTTTTGTGATGTACCAAGTCCTTTAAAAATGTAAGTTCCAAACCTCTCCCTGACCCCTAGGTGGATCCAAGAAGGCCTCTACATAATTGGAAATGTGGGAAAATGTGGGAACCCACGCCCCTCTCCCACACTCACAACCATGCTTAGCATGAGTGTATACTCAGTGACAACTTGTTACAACCAATTATTCAAAGTATTAAGACATACAAAAGTTTAAGAACAAGCCCCAGTTTGGTGTTCTAATGATTGCTAAGGGAGGAGAAAGAAAAAAGGAAAGAAAAACAAAAGCATGGAAACACTACCTTTCTCTCTGCAATAAAATCTTTATGTTAAAGCTGTGCTCACAGACTGGACATTTAAATGTGAGGATGATAAGAGAAAGAATTTCTCATGAATTATCCTGAGAAAAAAGAAAGCATAACCCCAAATTTAAGAACCTCCTAGAGTCTTATGGATACGTTTTGTGTCTGGTGATTTTTTGTTTATTGCCTTAGTTTACTTTTGAGTGCCACTAAAAGCATCCATCAGTAAACAACTACAATAAGTACCTGAAAAGAAGTATACCAAGAAGTGGATTAAACAAAATCATTCAGGCTGGGCAAGTGGGTCACGCCTGTGATCTATGCGAGGCCAAGGTGGAAGGATCACTTGAGCTCAGGAGGTTAAGACCATCCTAAGCAAACAGTGAGACCCCATCTCTACTAAAAATAGAAAAATTTAAAAATAATAATAAAAATAAATAAATAAAAATAGAAAAATTAGCTGGGTGCAGTGGTGTGTACCTGCAGTCCAAGCTACATAGGAGACTGAGGCTGGAGGACTGTTTGAGCCCAGGAGATTGAGATTACAGCGAGCTACAATGACAAATGACACCACTGTACTCTAGCCTGGACAACAAGGGAGACCCTATCTTAAAAAAAAAAAAAAAAAAAAAAACCAACCAGATCACAGATCATGTTGAGTACAGAATATGAGAGACATAAGTCACATAACATGACTTCAGAACCAAAACAGAAGACCCTGGAAAGAAAGTATCCAGGAGACCATTCATGAGAAACACTTACATTCATACCAGAGCAATCTAACAGTTATCTAAATCTGCGAACATCTTAAGATAGAAACATTTCATGTCTCTCGTGTTTTACCTGCTTCCCAAGACCCAGTTATCAAACCTGGCTTCACAGAGGAATCACTTTGGAAGCTATTAAAACTCCTGATACCCAGGCAAAGCCAATTAAATTTCTAGGGAAGACAAACAGGTATCAGTAGTTTTTTTAAAGCTTCCTAAGAGATTCCAATGTGCAAGTAAGGTTGAGAACCACTGCTCCAAAGGTTCTCATAATCATAATCAATGTTAAAAAAACATTTCCAGGATTCTAAGCAGGAATATTTTTAAACAACAAAACCACTTTACTCATTTTTTTCCATTAAAAATAGACTGGAATGGACACTATATTACCATCTGATTCCAAAACACTGGGTTAAAAAACATGAAAATTCAGAAGATAAGTTATAACACACAAGGAATTTGATTTGGGTAAGAGCACATACCATTCTGACAATAAATCTCATTATCTTGGCTTACAGCAGTGAGAATATCAATATGATTTTTACCATTAGGAAAGGATCCAATAGCAGCAGAAGGAACACCAGCATATATTCCATGAAAACCACCAGCCTTACTAAATCCTTGGGGACTCTGCAGTCTGGTCTTAATGGTATCCAAAGGAAATAATATCAAGTCAACAGAAACACCTGCTATTCCACCAGCCTTTAAAAAGAGAAAGAGAAAAAAAGTTACAATAAAATAAGCTCTCTGCCATTTGGAGGCAGGTAGTTTTTTGTTTTGTTTTGTTTTGTTTTAGAGACTAAGAGTCTCATTTTGTCACCCTCGGTAGAGTGGCGTGGTGTCACAGCTCACAGTAACCTCCAACTCCTGGGCTTAAGTGACTCTCTTGCCTCAGCCTCCCGAGCGGCTGGGACTACAGGTGCCCGCCACAACGCCCAGCTATTTTTTTGTTGCAGTTTGGCCAGGGCCAGGTTTGAGGTTTGAACTTGCCACCTCTGTAAAAGGGGCCCGCGCCCTACTCACTGAGCCACAGGCACCACCCTGGAGGCAGGTAGTCTTTAAAGCATATTTCTCATTACTTGCAGTCTTCTTTGGCCCAAATGAGTATCGACCTAATATTCCTAGGAGATTTTCCTGGGAAAATAACCATTACTATCCTACATTTTCAAATTTTAAATTTTAATATTAAATTTTCTTTTTAAATATTTATTTTTTAAACGAACTTCAAATTCTTTTTTTTTTTTTTAAGAGACAGATTCTCACTTTAACACCCTCAGTAGAGTGCCGTAGCGTCACAGCTCACAGCAACCTCCAACTCCTGGGCTTAGGCAATTCTCTCGCCTCGGCCTCCCAAGTAGCTGGGACCACAGGCGCCTGTCACAACACCCGGCTATTTTTTGTTGCAGTTTGGCTGGGGCCAAGTTCGAACCCACCAACCTCGGTATATGGGGCTGGCACCCTACCCAATGAGCCACAGGCACCACCTTCAAATTCATTTTTAATATAGTACTCACATGTTTAAAAAACATTTTTTAAAAAGACAACCAGAAAACACCTCAGAAAGGTAGAATTCAAAGTCTCCTTCCCATCCCTGCTCCTGGTAACTCAGCAACTACTTTTATCAGTTTCTTGTTGTAGCCTTCCAAAATTACTTTGGACATACACAAGCAAATATGAACATCTATTTTATTTTCCTTTTCTTTAGAAGTAAAAGTGTATACTATGCACATTCTGTACTTTTTCTCATTTAACAACTCCTTTGCTGATCTTTTCATGTCAAACCAAATGTTTTGTCTTTTTTAATTACTAATCAGTGAATCCTCTTTGACTTTTTTTGAGACCCCAATTTTGAAACACCAAGCCTTGTGAATCTAGATCTGTATTTTAAGAACTGCACCTCTAAGGATTCATATAGTATTCTCTCTACCTTATATATATTTGAAAATTCCTTGGTAATTTTTAAATTGAGTAAATAAATGGATTTTTTTTTTCTTTTTTAAAACAGAGTCTCTCTCTGTCACCCTCGGTAGAGTGCCATAGTGTCATAGCTCACAGCAACCTCAAACTCTTGGGCTCAAATGATTCTCTTGCCTCCGCCTCCCTAGTAGCTGGGGCTACAGACACCCGCCATAACACCAGCTATTTTTTTGTTTGTTTGTTTAGCAGGCCCGGGCTGGGTTCAAACCCACCAGCCCCGGAGCATATAGCCAGGGCTCTAACCACTGAGCAACTGGCACCCCCCATATAGATGGATTTTTTTTTTTTTTTTGAGACAGAGCCTCAAGCTGTCACCCTGGATAGAGTGCCATGGCATCACAGTTCACAGCAACCTCCAATTCCTGGGCTCAAGCAAGTCTCCTGCCTCCACCCTCCCTCCCGCTGGGACTACAGGCGCCCGCCACAACGCCCGGTCATTTTTTGGTTGCAGCCGTCATTGTTGTTTGGCGGACCTGGGCTGGATACGAACCCGCCAGCTCAGGTGTACATAGCTGGCGCCTTAGCCCATTTAGCCACAGGCGCCGGAAATGGATTATTTTTTAAAGATCTAAGTTGCTAAAAGAAATTAAAACCTGATCCAAACTACTCATCTCTCAAGAGACACCACATTGCTTTAGAGAAACCACCCTGTAAAAACTGATTTAAGACTACTTCATGCCATGCGATTATAGTGAAGCATATGCAGAATATTTTAAAACTGGATACACCTTAATGAAGAAAAAATTCAGGCATAAAAACAAAATATGTAAGCAAAATGTGTACCCCCTAATATTCTAATATAAACTTTTTTTAAATCAGAGAAAGAGAAAAAAATTCAGAAAAATATGAACATAAAGATAACATCAAAAGTTAACACACAAGATCTAAAGGCATCATTTATAAAAAGAAATCAAAACCAAGCCCAGTAAGCAGATGGAAGCACCTCTATAAAGAGAAAACTCTCAATGTGTTTCCTACATAATAACTTTTTAACCAAATTGTTAATTTTTCCTCTATTTTGAATTCTGAACCATGTGAATATATTACCTATTTAAAAAGTATATACTCTTTTTACTTTTGTTTATTTTAGTAAACATATAGTTTTAAAACCTATACATTTCATGACACAGAAAAATAAGAATCAGAATTATTCAAATACACAGGCAAAATTCAAACTGATCAATCGTTTCTATCCTTTGAGTTTACAAAATGTGCAGGCACTACAAAGCTTGGCACTTAGCACATACTATCTACTTTTCTTGTAATTTACAAAAAAAACTACTGCAAGAGTTAACTGGGAAAATGAAATATTGTGATGAGAAATCCAATAATGCCTCTTTTTAAATTAACTAGCATAGGTAAATTATTAAAAATTAGTTTATGCTAGAAAAGTACATTACTATAAATATTAATACATACTATATGATTAGGCTGAAAGGCACGAAAGAAGGTCAAAGACCATGAAGGTGCACTCTGCAAACGACCTAAAAAGATGTCACCAAAAGAGCATAGAGGTGTGCTAGCAGAGAGCACAAGTAGTACTGAAAGAATAACCTCTAATGTGGGATTTCTTTCTAGATATAAAGGTGGCCTAAGTCATGGGAAAAAGTTCACAAGTATGTTGATAAAAAGCTAAATTTTTTAGCATTCTTCTTTATTGCTTATTTTTATAAAATGCAGCAAGTAGAGCCAAGCACAGTGGCACATACCTGCAGTCTCAGCTACTCCGAGGCTGAAGCAGGAGGATCGCTTGAACCCAGTTTGAGGCTGCATTATGCCATAAGAAGGCCTGTGAACACCCATTGTGCTCCTAACTGGGTAGTACAGTGACATCCCATCTCAAAAAACAATAATTCAGTAAGCAAAATATTTTTCCTAACTCTTCATGTTCTCACAACACAAAGAGAATAAAAATCCTGGTAAGAAAGTCTGACATGACTCAATTCTTTAAAAGCACACGGCACTTCACTCTAATTTTCTCTTTAATCTTAGGAGAAAATTCAGAGAAGTGCTTGCTATCTCCTGCTAAATTTCAATCAATAAGTTAATTACTCTTTTAATCTAGTTGGCTACCTTACATGCATTGATTCTCTAACCCTTTTCATCACAGTTCTTATCTTCTGAAAATAAAATGACCAGACTCAATCTACTTACCTAGTAAAACATGAATCGAAAGTTTCTAATTGCTTCTGTGGATTTCAAACTTCTATAACTCAAAATGTCATTTAAATTCATGAGACTGAAAAAAAAAAATCAGCTAACAGAGAACACGAAGAATAAGAATACCTACATATTTGGCCACATGTTTTAAACTTTAAAAAATATTTATAATTTTACATCAATATTGTTTTGTATATAATTATGTATAAAATAGACAAACCAACATCAATGAAATTATAAAAATATCTACCAAATTATTTTGTCCTTTAGTCTGACATTTTTATTTTATTATAATCATTTATCAAAAAGGTTAGCAGGCAAAAGATTAGTTTCAAGATTCATGGTAGTTTACATTGAAAAATTCTAAGAACTCAACAAAATCCAAAGAAACTGGACATAACCCAGATAACCAGCAAGCCTTGTTACAGCGTCACAATTTGAGACCTCTGTATCATATAGATAAAGCACACGTCTCTACCTTAAGTTAATAAATATACAAATTGCTAGCAGGCTGTAGAGAGAAAGCGCCTAATTAGTGCTCTGGGAATTGAAAAGATCAGAAGTACATGCTATAAAAACTTTATTCTCAAAAGAAACCAGTCACAATAGCAGCAGCAGAAAAAGAAAGGCATTGCTACACAACTCCAAGGCCAAATAAATACACAAATAAATAAAATAACATGTGTGATTTAACTATGCAAAATCAACACAGGCCACTGGTCTAAATGACAATGACGGCTACGAACCAGCCATCATAGCCAAGTGCTGTGGTGAGCACCTAAAGTCCCAGCTATTCAGAAGGCTGAGGCAAGAAAATCACTTTCCCTCTACTCATCAAAATGTCTAGCCCCTTCCTTTTAGGTCTTACCTTAAGTGTCACTTCTTTATGGTCTTCCTCGGTCACTCCATCTAAAATAGGTTCTCCAATATTTCTCTACACCTTTAGTTCACTTCTTTCATAGTACTTGCCATGCACTGCCTGTTTTATTTGTTCGCTTTTTTTCTCCTACTTGAGATAAGGTTTGGTTTGCCACTGGATCTCCAAGAGCTACTACAGTGTCACTGGGCAGAATACACAGCAAATAAATTGTGTGCTGGATGAATAAAATGTTCTTCCTTGAGCTGGAATGAAATCTAATTTCTTGAAACTTTCACCTATTGATCCTAATTTTACCATCTATAAATACATTAGGTAAAAGAATACTCTGTGTATCATACTTTAATAAAGTACGTTTTTAAACCATTCCTTTGTTAGCTCTAGCATTCACCTGTTTTTAGCAACTGCTACTGTTGCTGACTTCAGAGATAGCCGGGGTTTTGGGGGGGGGGGGGGTGGTTTTTGTTTTCTCAGTCCGAGTCTCGTTCTATTGCCCTGGGTAAAGTGCCATGGCATCATAGCTCACAGCAACCTCAAACTCTTGGACTCAAGAGATCCTCTTGCCTCAGCCTCCTGAGTAGCTGGGACTATATGTACCTGCCACAATGCTGGCAAGTTTTTCTATTTTTAACAGAAATAGAACTTAGAATTCTCCCTTGTAACTCAGGTTGGTCTCAAACTCCTCAGCTCAAACTCCTCCTGCCTCAGCCTCCCAGAGTGCTAGGAGAGATAGTGTTTAAAAAAGTAGAGAAAGTTGTTTTTTTTTTTTGAGACTGAGTCTCAAGCTGTCCCCCTGGGTAGAGTGCTGTGGCATCACAGCTCAGGGCAACCTCCAACTCCTGGGCTCAAGCGAGTCTCTTGCCTCCGCCTCCCTAGCTGGGACTACAGGCGCCGTCATTGTTGTTTGGCGGGCCCGGGCTGGATTCGAACCCCAGCTCAGGTGTACGTGGCTGGCGCCTTAGCCTGTTGAGCCACAGGCGCCGAGCCGAAAACTGGAGAAAGTTTTAAGGAGTTGAGGGTATGGAGTCCCAGGTTACACCACAGCCAATCTATCTTGTCCACTACTATATTTAGCATCCTCTACTTGGCCTCCTATAATATTTTTTTAAAACTTTTTTATTCTTGTTTTTTTTTAAATGTTAAAACATGTTGTTTCTCATAGTTTTCTACAAAATTAAATACTAAGCCAGTCTATTGACTCCATATTGCTATTGATGAGCTATTTGTGCTCATCAGTATGTCCCCCAAGCTTAGGCTTGACAAAGAAAAAGAAAATTAATTATATATTGAATGAACAGATGAATATATAATTTTCTAAAACTGAACAAAGATAAACAAAAAGACAACCGAAGTCTTGGACAGAGCAGCTGTGAGTGATCTGAGCAAGGATTATTTTGTTTTGTCACACGTATATCCTTAATTCCTAAATTCTTTTGAGTGGTTATAGTTTACAATGGAAGTGTGACTAGAGAGTATAGCAGAAGCTCTTTTGTAAGTAAATGAGCGTGCCTAAAACAATGAGTCAAAGACCTCTCGCTCCCCAGCTCTTACGCCTATGTGGGGCAGAAAAGGCCTTGAGACCAGGCCCGGCAGCGTCCTGGGATTCCAGAGCTCCCTCGCTGACCTGACTGCTGGTTACCTGAGGACTGTCTAGCGCGCAAAACCGGAAAAAAGCACCAGCGCAGAGAAGCCCCCACGACCTCCAGTGCTGCAACTCCGAGAAGCCCACCCCACTGCCCTGCACTCACCACCAGCGAGGCCGTGAACCCCGGCCGGTCCATGGACTAGCAGACCTAGTCAAAGCTATAATTCAAGATTGAGCAGGAACGAACCACAG
>CAUYRH010075545.1:0-18606 GCA_963574655.1 Perodicticus potto | reverse complement strand
ATCTCGTCTATGACCCATTTGTCATTCAGCATAAGGTTGTTTAGCTTCCATGTTTTTGTTTAAGTATGCAGATTCCTGTTATTATTGAGTTCAACTTTTATTCCATGGTGGTCCGAGAAGATGCAAGGAATAATTTCTATTTTTTAAATTTGCTGAGGTTAGACTATGGCCTAAGATGTAATCAATTTTGGAGTATGTTCCGTGTGGTGCTGAGAAGAATGTGTATTCAATTTTATTAGGATGAAATGTTCTGTAGATGTCTGTTAAATCCAGATGTTGTATATTTAAGTTTAAATCTAAAATTTCTTTACTTAGCTTCTTATTAGAGATTCTATCCAACACTGCTAAAGGAGTACTAAAATCTCCAGCTACTATGGATCTAGAAGAAATCAAGTTACTCATGTTTATTACAGTTTTTATTATAAATTGAGGTGCATTCTGGTTGGGTGCATAAATATTAATAATTGAAATCTCATCATATTGAGTTGTACCTTTAACAAATATGAAATGTCCGTCTTTATCCTTCCTTTCTTTGGTTGGTTTAAAGCCTACCGTATCTGTAAATAAGATCGCAACACCTGCTTTTTTCTGTTTTCCATTTGCCTGGAATATAGATGACAATCACTTCACCTTGAGTCTAGTTATCCTTTAAGGTAAGATTAGATTCTTTTATGCAGCAGATATCTGGCCTGAGTTTTTGCATCCAGTCAGCCAACATATGCCTCTTTAGAGGACAGTTTAAACCATTCACATTAATTGAAAATATTGATAAATCTTTAGAAAATCTAGTGGACATTTTTAATCCTTTCATCACTGTGGAAGTTGGAACTTGATAAAAAGTTTCTGGATGAGTTTACTTTTGCGTTGGAGGATTACGCTGGTCATTATGGAGATTAGGTCTGAGAATATCCTGGAGCGCTGGTTTAGTTATAGCAAATTTCTTCAACATGTGGATGTCATTAAAGTGTTTAATTTCTCCATCATAAATAAAACTCAGTTTAGCTGGATACAAGATTCTGGGTTGAAAGTTATTTTGTTTTAGGAGATTAAAAATCAATGACTATTCTCTTCTAGCTTGAAAGGTTTGATCAGAGAGACCTGCAGTTATTCTAATATTCTTCCCCTTGTAGGTTATAGATTTCTTTTGTCTGGTTGCTTTCAAAATTTTCTCCTTCATATTACCTTTTTTGAAGTTAATTATGATGTGCCTGGGGGATGTCTTATTTGGGTTAAGTCATGC
Organism: Perodicticus potto; assembly: GCA_963574655.1. Lineage (NCBI taxonomy): Eukaryota > Metazoa > Chordata > Mammalia > Primates > Lorisidae > Perodicticus > Perodicticus potto. The sequence continues at coordinate 17,366 of CAUYRH010075545.1, read as the reverse complement.
TGGGGTTCTGAAACTGCTATCTGAATTTCAGAATCTATTGACATGTCTGGAAAATTCTCTTTCATAATCTCATAAAGAAGAATCTCTGTGCCTTGTGACGCCACTTCATTGTTTTCAGGTATGCATATAAGGCGAATATTGGTTTTCTTTGAGTTATCCCAGAGCTGTCTGAGAGAATGATCTGGTTTTGCCTTCCATTTCTCTTCCTCTTTGTAGGTTTTGGGAGCATTCAAAAGCTCTGTCTTTCTTTGTCAGAAATCCTTTGTTTTGCTTGCTTCATTTTGTTGCTGAGGGATTCTACTGTGTTTCTCAGATCTTTGAGGGCTGCAACTTCTTGTCTCATTGTGTCATAATCTTTGGTCATTTGGTCTTTGAATTCCTTGACTTCTTGAGACAATTTTTGAAATGCAGCATGAATTTCTAAATCCAACTTTTCCTCTACTTTATTAATCTTGTTTGCAATCCAAATTCTGAATTCGATTTCTGACATCTCAGCCATCTGTTTATTCATAGGATTGTCATTTGCATCTGCCAATTTGTTCCTTGGGGGGGGGTTGATCTACTCTGGTTGTCATGTTTCCAGAGCTTTTCCTCTGATTCCACCCCATGATTATTTTACACCATTTGGCTGGATGAGTAGATAAGAACAAGTTGGGTTGGGGGTTCTAGGAGTAGTGATTGACTAGTCCTTTGCCTGAAAGCTGGGACTGTTTTCTGTACCTTTTCCCCTAGAGTTTTGCCAAGGACCTGTACAGTGCTACTGCTTGCAAAACTGGTGACCTTCTTGGTGTGGTGGGGTTAAGTGGCTGTGTCTTACTTTCAGCTGGTCTCTGTCTTACCCTAGAGAATCAGTTACTCTGGATTGAAGTTTGAGCTGTGGAGAAATACCAGCAGTTAATTCCCCACGCATCCCACAGGCAACAATTGAAAAAGGAAAATCAAACTTCCCCACTACCACTCACACAGGGTACCACTTTGGAAAGTCCTCGGGTGATGGCCCAGTTGAAGAGGTCCCAATCAATTGTTCCAGACAGCACTGGCCTCAAAATGTAAGAGTTGAAAAGTCTCTGGCAACTACATAGCAGGGGTCTGCTGGAAGATCTAGTATAACTCACTCTGGTGCTCTGTGAGCTCAGGAGGCCCCCCCCAGCAAGTAGATTAGTCTGGGAAGGTTTATGCCTCCTTCTCCCCCTTGCCCCTCTGTCACACCCAGTCACTGGTAACCCCGCTGGGCTGTGATCCAGTTTCCTCCAATGAGCAGATGCTCCAGAGGTTTGCACCTGCCTGGGTCACAAGGAGGTCTGTGGCTCCTCACCCACTCCGCCACTCTCCGTCACTTTTTGCCAGGGGGAGGTGAGGCCTGACTACCTGGGTACTTGATAGTGGCAATTCACTCAGTTCCAGCCCTGTCCCTGATTGATGTTGCTGATAGAACAGAACAAGTTCGCAGAATTTGTTTCTTTCCCCTGTAGATCATACGTTGGGCTGCAAATGAGGCTGACTAAGTCTGAGTTCCAGCCCTTTGTCTCAGCTTTCATCCCCTGAGGGCCAGGTGCTTCTGAAGCTGAGTAAAGCAGTCTCTGCCCTAGGAATTGGCCCACACTCTGCCCTGGCCATTACCACCTCAGGCATACTTTTCACTCCCTGGGCCTGCACCTTGGTAGCTGCTCTGTCTGTGGCTGCCACCAGAGAAGCTGCCTCGCTTCCCCTGGCCACCCAGAGAGACTGGGAATGTCTCCTCAAAACATCCCCACTGCCATTGTTCCTGCAGCTGCAGCTGTGCCTCAGTGGACTGCCTCTCCAGCTTGGCCTCCTCTCAGCTCACTTTCCTCTCACCACTCCTGAGCCAGAAAATCAGCACAGATCAGCAACAGTCCACCCCTATCCACAACCCTTGAGAAAATGTCCAAGAATCTGGACTCTATGGGGGACAGGCCTCCAGATATTGGTGCGAGAGTGGAGGGGAGTTCTGGGAGTTCAAACTTGCAGGTAGAGAATATATACAGTTTTAAACAGTTTTATGCCTGGCAGCAGAGTGCCATGGCACCCTAGTAGGGGAAGGAGGTCCGGGGTTTAGAGGGTTTCTCCCGTGGAGTAGAGTGGGAGGACATCTGAACTCTGTTCACTTATTTGTATTGTGGTATGGAGTATACTGCGAGCCATGCTCATTGGGGAGGAGACTCCCGTCTGTTTGGCGATGTGCTCTGTACCTTTTGTTTGTGTCCTTGGGGTCTCAGGTCACCCCAGCAGGGTTGATGTGCGTTCTTCTACCTTCTCTTTTGGCTCAGATCCAAAGCATCAGCTTTCTTGCTAAATTTCTGTCCTTTAACTCTCCTTCTGGATGGGAGCCTCTATAGAAAGCTGGCTACAGACCCCCATCTTGGCTCCTCCCCACAGGAAGCATTTTCTGAAGAATTTATTCCTGCTCCCTGCACTGGGAACCATAAGAGGAATTGCACTCAAATGTTATTCCAGGCAAAGCGTGTTGTTGACTATGTGTGTTATCTGCAAGGTGTGTGACAAAGATCTCTGGGCCAGGGTAGCCCTTCCTGGAGAGTGACAGGACACCCACAGCATGGCAGGTTCCTGCTTTAGCTTTCTGTGTGAGGCTTGCCTTGTGCTTTTTATTGTGTTAATTAGAGCTCTTGTTTCTTTTAAGTCAGTGATTTTCAACTGGTGTGGCGCAGCATGCTGGTGTGTGCTGTGAGAAGATCTTAGGTGTGCTGTGAAAATTTTTAATGATTATTAATTAAATTATTTTCAAAAGAAGTTCAAAGCACAGTAAGTATTTTTTATTCCTTTTTATCAACATAATTTAAGCATGCTGCTAAAATTTAACTATAGGTTAAGTGTGCCAAGATTAAAAAGGTTCAAAAATGCTGTTTTAAAGTGTCTCCATTTTCCTTCGTAATGTTCTCAGATATGCTTCCCTCCCTCCCCTAAACCTTGATGCATTCATTTTCTCCCTGCCATTCTCTTCCTTTCCATGGCCTGTGAACATTTCCCATTTCAAATTTATGAGGCTTCTCAGGCTGAGTGAAGACTTGGAGGCCTTACTAGGTTACTCACTTGAGTTCTCTACTGGGTACAGTGCACCAACATTAATCAGGAAGAATTTAATTTTTAAAAACTGAACATTTTTTTTCTGGTTCTTTTATCTGATTGTCTTGCCATGTGCTTATCAAGTAAGTTGATTTATTTCTTGGTAACTTAAGAAGGAAAAATGTGTCTAAAGGTGGATCATTCATTCAACAGATCTTTGTTAAATGTCTGGGTATAGCCAAGTCAGAATCTTGTTGGTACTCTCATGAGGCTTATAAACTAGCAAGGAAAACAAATGCTAAATATGAAATGACTCTGAGATGAGTGGTTCCAAGAGAGACTGCACAGAGAGTCACGTTTATGAGCATGTCCTTCATAAAAGTGCCTCCACCGATTAACTTCTTTAGAGTTCACAGCAACTCTAAAGAAGTTAACCTGGGTCCTCTCTTATTTTATCCCCATTTTAGAGGAGAAAACTGAGGTGCATGAAGCTAAAGGACTTTCTTAGAGTCACTCAGCTACTAAGTGCAGAAGCAGAATTTGAACCAGGAAGTCTGACTTCAAACTCTTAAGTTTACACCAGATACTAATTAAAGACGCCTTCCATAGGCTGGTCCTGTTGGAATCCCCTTCTCACCTTCCACCATCCCATAGACTTTCTCTCTCTCTTGCTTTCCATTGCCAGTTAGGTTCATTATTAGTGGAATTGGGGGCCGAGAAAGGAACAAACCAAAGAAGGAATCAGGGAATATCAGGTGCTAACTGTTGTGCCCAGAGTACCATGTCCCCACAGACCCCCAGGGAACCAAATCTGATGCAAGAACAAAAGAGTTTTTATTATTCTAACTCGGAGTTCAGGCTCTTGGTTGCCTGACACAGCAGGTCACCCAAAAGAGCCCCGAGGATAGGGCAGGTCAGGTATTTATGAGGTAAGGGTATGAGGTTAGGGTATGGGAACAATGGGGCAGCTTTTGATTGGTTGGGCTGTGTTCCTATACCTCATTAGGGCTTCCTATAAATCGATAGGCTTTGGCCAGGGGAATTGGCTGCTTGTGATTTTTATAGCTTATCCAGGAACTGAGCTGGGCTATGGTATTCAAAATTGCCGCCATTGGTTAAGATGGAGCCACCCATGCCCTGTGCCTCATGGTCTCTCACTAACATGTCTAGAAAGGTAAGCACCTGCCCCTCTGTGCCACAAGAATCAGGAAAGCCTGAGTGGACCAGGGAATCCTCAGCAGATGGTGTCGCGAGGTGTTAACTCAGACCACCCAAGTCCTCTTCCTGTGGCCCATTTTCTGGTCTGTCATCTGCCTCCTCCATTACTGGACCTGGCTCCCTTGCCCACTCACCCCAGTGATTCTTGCTGATGACAGCACTTGCCCCTTCACCTCATCCTTGTCTCATGTATGGTCTTTCACCTGATATTTCTTTAGAAAGAAGTTCAGTGCCAGTGTCCTTGCCTCACAGAAGGGCTTGTCAGGAATGGTAAGATCTGATGACCATGGACGGGGTTGAAAAGATGTTGGACTCTAAGACTGAAGAAGTGCTGCCAACAACTTAGGGCTCAAGAGTCTCTGAATACAAAGTTGGCTGTGATAGATAAAAAGAAACCTCCTTCTTTCCCTTCCTCTAAGTTCTGTGGTAACTTTATAAGAAATGAATTCTTATCTCATTTGGAAAGGAAGACCACACTGTGATATTTTTTACAATGAAGAATAAATGTTGAAACTATTGGTTCTCAAAGGAAGGAACAAATGTGTTAACATTGGGAGTTTTGTTTAAGACTTGTTAATAAGTCCTGTCTAACTGCCTGATTTTTCCTTTTGTAATGCATTTGGCTTGGAACAGAATCATCTTTACAGTTTAATTTAACCATAACCTCTCACATATAAAAGACTGCTATTTTAGCATATTTCCTTCACAATGCTGGTCCCTTTTCTGCCTCAGTTTGTTTACTTTGATCACACTGGAGGCCATGACTAATTTGCTTCAATCAGTTACTCAGACAGACAGAGAGAGAAAGGAAAGAGTAAGAGAGAGACAGAGACAGAGGCAGATAAGAGGTGTTTGCAAGCATTTATTTGTTCACTTATCTGTTTATTCAATCTTTTTTTTTATGTTTATTGGACCGCTAAAATATGGCTAGCACTGTGCTACCGTAGGGATCACAGTGAAACCTGCCCTTTTCCCTTGGTTGGTCCATTGAAAGATCAACTCACAATTATGGCAGATTATCTATAAAAGAAAGGTTTATTTCCAAACACTATGCATGTGGGGGAAACCACAAGAATGATTACCCCAAGTCTTAGAGATGGTCAGAGACATTTACAGATGCCTTTGGAACAGAGGGGGGAGAATGTGGAAAGTATAGGTGCAGCAAGTGATTGGGGAGGGGAGGGGGATGTGTGTTGACGGGTGGAAACAGATTGGTTTGTAGATTAACCTGAGAGATAGGTATCAGGTATTGTTCTTCAAATGACCCTGGGGCCGGGTCTATTAGCATGTAATAAGGAAGTCACCAGCCCCTTTTTGGTTACTCAGGTTTTTTGGGGGGGAGGCCAGGGCTGGGTTTGAACCCACCACCCTCTGCATACTCAGGTTTTATGTAGATAGAGGAAAGGCCTCTTTCAATGCTTTCTGATCACAGATGGGCCTTTAATTCGAAATATTCTTTACACCAAGGAGTCATATTTTGGGGCAAAATGTCCTTAGCTCCTTCACTACTTAATGAACAAAGCCTGACCTCTCAGAGAGCACCCATGTTCGTTTGTTCCCCTAATCTCTCTTTCACTCTATTTCCTTTCGTCTTTTTTAAGAGAGAATGTTAAATAGGGAGCTCATTAGAAAGCCGTCTCTTCTAGTAAGGACTCATTTCAAACCTCACCATTTGTAAGAGTAACATTTCCATAAAATCTAACGGGGCTGCCACCACCTGTTCCCTCTATGGCAGGATCTTCTCCTGGAGGCCTTCTGGCTTGTCCAATGACTACAGTATCATTGTGTGGGGGAAGAACACCCCTTAGCAGCCAGTCAAGATCTCTTTGAGTGGGATTATGAATGGCTGTAAGCCTCTCTAATTCTTTTTGAAATTTGGTGGGATCTTCTGAAAGTGCAGGCAAAAGGGTTTTGTAATTCAGAAGATCTACTGTAGTCCAGGGGACATAAATTCTCTGTGGTGGGGAGGCTGGATACATTCTTAAAGGACACTGCAAGGGAGGTCCAGGGCTCCTGGAGTGAGATTACACAGCCAGGGGAAATAAGAAGCATTATATGGCACAAAATACCCAGCTTTACTTTGTCTCTGTAACAGGCCTACTTCTTGCTTAGCAGCTTTTAGGCAATCAACCTGTATGCTTTGGGATTGTAAATCAAGCCTGAGGGCCTTCCGTAAATTTTGGAGAGATACTGAGATTAAGGTAGGCAACTGGTTATCAATACAGTTTCCTGATAAAGTTGGGGTCAAGGTAGTTTTGATTCCTCCTAAAGACGATTGTTGAGAAATTGAGGTTGGATTTTGAGGTTTATTTTGACCAGGAACCCAGTGATCCAAAATATCTTTTAGGGGATCCAGAAACAGGTAATTGAGGATAGAGAGGAGTATAAGCTGGAAGGGGGTTTAAGGTGGAGACAGATTTTAACTTTTGCTCTAATTCAGATTTCTGCTGTTCAGTTTTTTAAAGGAAGTTTTTAAGGCCTTATTGCCTTATTTATAGGCCAGCAGCCCCTTTAGATTTTAGGTAGATAGAGGAAAGGCTTAATTCAATGTTTCTGATTATGAATGGCCTTTAATTCATAATGATCTTTATACCAAGGAATCAAATTTTGGGGTGAAATTTCCTCAGCTCCTTCAGTATTAAAGTAATTCAGTTGTTGTGCCATTTTGAGCAGGAGGCTAGAGGACTCCTTGTATTCTAAGTAAAAACCTTGAGTCTTGGCTTAGGTCATAACTGTGGGTATCAGGCAAGTCATTCCTTTCCCTATGACTCAGTCCTTTTTACCTGTTACAGATACCAAACCAAAGAAAGCTAATTCTCTGTTATTTTTGGTCATTCTTGGTAATATATAAAGTACTGCACAAATACGAGGAAGTATTATTTTTAATAACTTGATCATTATTTTTTCTTTCGGTGTCAAATTTTAATGAATTTGAACTAGCCCTTAAAAATACTTAGATCTCCTGCGGTGCATCTTAGAAAAGCGCAGGTGGGGGCAGTGCCTGTGGCTCAAAGGAGTAGGGCGCCGGCCCCATATGCCAGAGGTGGCAGGTTCAAACCTGGTGCCAGCCAATAACTGCAAAAAAAAAAGAAAGGTACAGGCGAACCTTCCTAAATGCAGAATACAAATGTCTTCATATAATAACTAACAAAATGCCATGAAGGCTATGTTAATCAGTTTGATGAAAATAGTTCAAATTGTATATGAAACCAGCACATTGTACCCCTTGATGGCACTAATGTACACAGCTATGATTTAATAATCAAAGCAAAAACAAAAATATTTAGATCTGATTTTTTTTCCTTTGAATTATATATACTCAAATGGGGGAAAAACATAATAGTGATACATTAGATTCTATATTAATATTTTCCCCAGCAACATACATCCCTTCTAAATTACATAGATAAGTAAACTCCCTCATTTGTAAGTACTAATTAAAAATTTGACAATTTCTGGTAGGAATTTGTACTTTGAGTGGGAAAACAAAATGTTTTTATTTTGCCTTTAGTCTTTGCTTGATACAAATCTATTTCTGCTCAGACTATTTTCTGCTTTTTATTGTTACTATTAAAATATCTGGTGTAATTCATATTAACTTTTTATGTTACCATTTGTATTTGTTCATTTCCTCCCTGAAAGCTTTTAGAATTTCTTTATTTTCAAAGTGCTGAAGATATATTGATGATATATGTTTGGGTCTATTTTTTGTTGTTGTTGCCATGGATTGGTGGCTTTCAAATTTAGAAATTTAGGTCCGTCAGTTCTTGGGAATTGTATATCGCTGTTTATTTTATAATTTCTCCCCTTCTAAGGCTGGTTCTCTTTAGAACTACCACAACTGGAGTTTGAGTATCTCAGCCACCCTCTGTCATTTCTTACCTCGTTTGCTTACATTGAATATCCTTTTTGTTTTTTTTTTCTTCTACTTTTAGAAAGATTCTTTTTACTCCCTTTGAGACTTTGAGATATTCACACCATCAGATACATTCTTCATGTACCAACTTTTTGGTCATTTTAACCCATTTATGTTCAATCTGTGTTGTAAGCAAATTTACTTCATTTGAATTTCTAGGCTATTACTTCAGTGCTACCAATCCTATGCTAGATTACCCTGATCAAATGTTTATTTGATATTATTTAAATTTGTAAGCACATTGCCTTGCGTTTAGTTATTCTTTTGGAATGTCTTTGCAAACATCCTGAAGAGTTCTTGTTTCCTCCACTTGACCTGCCTCAGCGGGAGCTATGTGCTTGTTCTACTCCTGGGTCTCTTCTAAGCAGCTGGCAGATGAGGTGTCATTGAAAGCCTGCTGGAGTTTTAAACAGTGGATTCTTGGGTGGTCAAAGAGTTGAAAGACGCATCACTAAAAAGGCAGAGCCACAACAACAGACTGGGATGGGTGGCTGACTGTCCTTTGTGAAAAGAGAGCCAGAAAAAAGAAAACCAGTTTGCCACCCTCACAGGCAACCTGTCCACATTCCTTCCAGGGAGGCACTTCAAGCCACACCAGGTGTACCCTGGTCAGAGGCTTTCGGTTGACACACCCCTTCTGAGTGACACCACATTAGCATATTCAGAGTTTATTGATGGACATAAAAAAACTCTACAGAAGTTAAGACAAGGTTTAACAGTAGAGGGGTGGCAGAAACAGCTCATCAATGCTTACTCAAATTTTTACTTCTTATATACTTAAAACTACCTGTTTTCCAATGTGGTATTCTTTCTTAATTTGGGTAGTTCAAAGCAAAGATCACATTAACCCTTTGCATAACTCAGTGACCTATTACAACATTCCCCTTTTTTTTTTTTTTTGAGACAGTCTCATTTTGTCTCCCTCAGTAGAGTGCTGTGGTGTAATAGCTCACAGCAACCTCAAACTCTTGCAATTCTCTTGCCTCATCCTCCCGAGTAGGTGGGACTACAGACTCCCACCACAACGCCCAGCTATTTTTAGAGACAGGGTCTCACTCTTGCGCAGGCTGATCTAGAACCCATTCAAAAGTTAAGTTCCTAAATCAATCTACCTAAACTACTCAAGAAAGGCATCTCTAGAGTGGAAGCTAAATTTACAAAACAGTAAGAATGGGAAATAAGAGGTAAAGGTCAGGCAGGACCTACAGTGACCAAGCAAGCTGTGTCATGTCCCCCTTAGCCTGCCTGACTCCATCTTACTCTCACTACATGTGCTTTCATCACCCTGGTGCAAGATCAACATCTGTTGTGGAATCAGATTCTCAGACACGGCATCATTCACTCTGCAGGAAAAATGACTTCTCCCACCTTCTCACGTCCCCCTCTCAGTCTACACAGGTGCCCTCTGTCCTGAAGTTCCATCTGCCTTTGAATAAGTTCATCCCTATGTTCATCTTCTCTGGCCCTATGCTTTGCTCTGTCAATTTTAACTAGGGTTTGCTCTCTGCTTCATAGAGTCCCCTCTAAATAATAGATGGGGGAGGCTTGTTGCTTTTCAGAGACCCCTTCACTATGTGTATGCAAGCACATCGTCATTTCAGAATCCTGGCAAAGACTGTGAAGTCTTCTGACACTGTTGTAAGGTAAAGAGAGCAATGTGGGCTTTGCCAAGCAGGTGGACCTCTGCCCAAGCTACTGGGTCCTCGTCCTCCCTGGCACCGCGGTAATGCCAGACTCTTAAGAGGCTGCCTTCTTCCCTGGAGCACTGGCACCAGCCCAGAAGCCTTCCAAGTACCCCTCACTCCCCACTGCCCTTCTTGGAAGCTAAATAAATAGCTGTGTGACCTCAGCAGGAACGGGGACCAGAGGATGTGCTCTGGCTCCTGACCTCTCAGACCTTATCGTTTTTTAATGTAACTAATGAGCCACTGTAGATGTTTTTGCTGATCTGTTTTCAGTGTAGAATTCTAAATTTGTAAACATAATGAGAAAGTATTATTTAGGGATATTTTATGTTTAATCATAAGTTTATTGTTACTATTAAGCTTAATCTTGATTTTTAAGCCTATTGGTTCCTTAAATCAACCATTGCTACAGATAGTTCAACTGCTGGGCTACTGGGTGATAATCAAAGCACAGTATTTCCCTAGAAGTAGAATATCCTAATTGTAAGAAAAGCATGTGGGAGACAAAAGCTAATTCCTAGAAACCACCCTATGAGTCCAAACCTTTAGACCAGTGTTTTTCAACCTTTTTTATGTCACAGCACACTTGAACCTATAGTTAAACTTCCATGGCACACTTAAACTATGTTAATCAAAAAAAAAAAAAAAAAAAAACTAACAAACAAAAAAACAATATACTTACTGTGCTGTGAACTTCTTTGGAAAATAATTTCATTAACAATCTTTGGAAAATTTCATGGCACTCCGGTTGAAAATCACTGCTTTAAACTAAAGACAAAGTATCAAAGGCAACCTGTGAAAAATTCCACAACATAGTTTTACCAATATTTAAATAGATAACATTAAAATTAAAAATGCACTGTGCTCTTAATATTCCTGTTTTCTACAACTAGAACATGTAATTATCTTCAAAGTTTTCTTACCTTCCATTACTCAATGGCTTGAATGCAGAGATGTGTCATGATAGGTGATTTTTTACCCTTTGGTGTTCCCCGTTTTAGTCTTTAAGACAATGAATTCTAAAACTTGGCTAATTAAGTTGATTAAACCATACATGTGAATAAAAACTAAAGTTCTCACCACTAGGCTAATTATGACTTTTACAATTTTTCACATAAATTAATATATTCAGAATAAGAAGAGTGTGATAGTTAAGACAGATTTCTGCTGCAAATCTTGCTTTCAAAAAACATCTGAGGGCAGCACCTGTGGCTCAGTGAGCAGGGCAGCGGCCCCGTATACCGAGGGTGGCGAGTTCAAGCCCAGTCCCGGCCAAACTGCAACAAAAAAATAGCCGGGCGTTGTGGTGGGCGCCTGTAGTCCCAGCTACTCGGGAGGCTGAGGCAGGAGAATCACCTAAGCCCAGGAGTTGTAGGTTGCTGTGAGCTGTGACGCCATGGCACTCTACCAAGGGCGATAAAGTGAGACTGTCTCTACAAGAAAAAAAAAAAAAAATCTGAGGCTCAGTGCCTGTAGCCCAGTGGTTAGGGCGCAGGGCACATACACCAGGGCTGGTAGCTTTGAACCCAGCCTGGGCCTGCTAAACAACAATGACAACAACAACAACAAATAGTAGGGCGTTGTGGTGGGTGCCTGTAGTCTCAGCTACTTTGGAGGCTGAGGCAAGAGAATCACTTAAGCTCAAGAGTTTGAGATTGCTATGAGTTATGATGCCACAGCACTCTATTGAGAGCAACATAGTGAGATTCTGAAAAAAAATAAACATCTGAAAGCTTTTCCAGAAATCTATAATTATTAATACTAATGTACTGATGTGTTTATCTTTGATACATGTTTGAGGGGGCTCATTGATAATCTTTTTACAAGGTAGTGATAAACTCATTTTTTATAATGTTATTAGGGACACATACACATGTGATAAAATATATTTTAGAAACAAGATAATGTTAACACTAAATTTAGACAGTGGTTGCACCCTTAGAAAGCAGCAGAGATGGGGGATCAGGTGGAAACACAGACACCTTAATGCAGGGTTCCTCATCCTCAAAACTGTCAACATCTCAGGCTAGATCACTCCTTTTTGGGGGGCTATCCTATGCATTGTAGGGTGCTTAGCAGCACCCCTGGCCTCTGCCCACTGAATGCTACTAGCATCCCTCCAACAGTTGTGACAACCCAAAATGTCTCTAGACATTGCCACATGTCCCTGGAAATGGGGATGGGTGGCTTGGGGGACTAAATCAATTATAACTGACAAACACTTTCATAGTATATTTAGGTTTTCATTTTTAGCAAAGTCAAAATGTCACAAGTGTCTATTTTATTCTTGTGCTTTATAATCTACTATAAATTACATATGTTCTCGTGAATATACAGATGTTACATCGCAAAACATATTAAAGCTACTGATAATATGCTTTCAACAACTGACTTTTTGGAAATGAACTTGGAGACAAAATGTCTTTGGTTTTCATCCTGGGTTTCATGAAACTTTATTTTCTACCCTTTAACTACAATGTACTAGCTTATTTCCATTATAATGAGTATTTTGACAAGATGTTTATTTTAAATCTTCAACTTTTGAATAATTTAATTATGCAACTTGCGCAACTGTCTCTTTGCAAAACTTGCATAAGTATTTAGGCTGGAATCAAATATTTTTAGTCAAGTATTAAAAATACACATAGAAAGGTTGCAGACTTCTAAAATTATGTATGCACAAAATGAGGTATAATATTATCTGGTTAATTACAGAAGAATAACTTAGTAAAGAAACAGAACCCTTCTGAAATCAGCTTAAATAACTTCATTTAAGTACTTTAAGACATTTGGGGGAAAGAAAAAAACCATTTAGAGGAATTCAAAGAAGTAGAATGAGTCTGAGGGGATGGATAGTGGTGGACTCTGCTTCATTTTCTCATTCTCTGTTTCTTTTTCAGTAGTATATCTGTCTTCTTAGCTCTCTCTCTCTCCCCTCTCACCCTCCCTTGCCCCTCTCTTTCTCTTAACTTATTTGTGACTCAGTATTAAATTCCCCTTATGGGAAATTTGATTGGCTTAGCTAAGGTCAGGTGCCTACCTTTGGTCCAATCAGCTGAGGCCAAATAGATACTAAATAGACTCACATGGTACCTAGACTCTCCCATCCTCTGTCATGTGGGTGTCTGTAAGAAGGTGTTAGCAGGGAAGAAATCAAGCACGTATAAACTGCATGTAATATCAACTAACAGACATATCCTGTGAAGACTTGTGCCCCCTTAGTAAGAGAGAAAAAGCATAAGAGCAGCTAAGATGTATGGGAGATATCTCTGGATTATATAAATCCAAGCATAGGTAGAATTAAGCTTTTATTATCTTCACAGGAAGTAAAAATTAAGTTCTTCAACCCTACGTCTCCTAAAGTTTCTCATTTCCCCTTGAGTATCTTCTTTATGTGCCTGGTGTGAGGATGCAGGGGCTGAAGCCCTTCAGAATCTCTATCATTCTATTTTGAAAATGTTACTTTCATGGTAATATAGAGCTAACAACCCATGCCTGGAGGAGATCAGAATGGAAAGGATAATGAATAATCCGCCAGCAAATTTATATCAGAATGAGTCTCCTGAGATGATGAATTAACTCCTCCTACCCATCAAGTATCTGACACTGTTTCTGAATCTGATCAAAATACAAGTCTGGGGATTTTTAAATTGATAATATAGGGGCAAAATCACAAACATGGTCACATCCTAAAAATCAAGTGGCAGGCAGAGACCAAAGGATGGTCCCCACGTATCTGACTGCAGGAAATGGGCAGTGACCTTGAGCTTCACCCATATAATATCCACAGCTGCATCTCATGTGAAGACCATGGATACACTCTAAAATCCAACTATACAGCGAAAACATCAATATCCCTGAAAAATAGTATCAATGTTGCAGATGAGATCATTCCTAACTCTACCACATAGGATATAGGACGGATCTACGATAAATAAGCAAGTTTAATGCTGGAGTGTTTTGCTACAGGAAGGCTCCTGAGCCTTTAAAATATGTTTGTACACATAGTCTCCTTGGTTCTCCAAGATAGTATGTTAATTTCCGATTCATTGTGGAACTTTTTATTTATTAAGTACCCTTTCAGTTAATATTTTCCTTTTCTCTACTAAATTTTAATAGAGCATTTTTTTCTACTGACATCTGTGCATAAAATAAAGTATATCATAAGAAAAACTTGTAAAGAAACAGAATCCCCCCCAGCGGAGCATCTCTCTGAAAGCTCAATGTAATTGTAGTGAGTATTTTGGATTTTCCTGAGTTTTAATGTCTGACTTCCAGAGAAGAATGTCACACCTGGGGATTATCCATCCACACCACTCCACTTTGGTTAGTATGACTGATTAAGACCTGATTCTTTACACAATCAGTCAACAACTTTGTAGCTTAGACATTTCCAATTCTGAACCTTAGTTTTTTGTTTGCTATTGTTTAAAATTTCATTAGGACTTCCAAGATATGAAAGTATTTTATAAAACAATAATAGAAGCAAGTACACAGGCTTGATTTATCACTTTTGGAGCATATTGCAAGGGTACAAGTCAAATCTGTCAAGTGTAGAACATAAATATCTTAACACAATAATCAAGTAAATGAGGTGAAAGCTATGTTGATTGTTTTGATGTAACCATGTCAGATTGTATAAAAAAAATCAACACAGGGCGGCACCTGTGGCTCAGCGAGTAGGGTGCCGGCCCCATATACCGAAGGTGGCGGGTTCAAACCCGGCCTCGGCTGAACTGCAAAACAGAAAAATAGCCGGGCGTTGTGGCAGGCGCCTGTAGTCCCAGCTACTCGGGAGGCTGAGGCAAGAGAATCACCTAAGTCCAGAAGTTGGAGGTTGCTGCTGCCACAGCACTCTACTGAGGGTGACAAAATGAGACTCGGTCTCTACAAAAAAAAAAAAAAGAATCAACACATTGTACCCCACATATACACAAATGTATTCATGATCTATGTGTATATGACTTCATAAATAAATAAATAAATAAATAAAAAGAAAGCCCTGTAAGAAAGAATTTCTTGGCTTTGAGCTATCTTAAACAATGAAAAAAAAAAGCACCATTATTTCCAGGCATGAAGAAGGCCTATTAATCATCAGTTAAACAAGTAGAGTGTCAGGCTGTAAACGGGACTCTACAGAGGTCTGGACTCACCACCACGTGTGTGTTCAGCCATTAGCCAGTGGTCCTGAGGTGCCATGTTGCCATGGTGTGCACTGGGACTCCGTACACAGCAAAGATGACATAGTATATTTTTCCTGTTAAAAAAGAAATCCTGTGAAAATTAACGTTGGTTAGTGAAACTTAATATACTTTCAAAGCTATCTTAAAAATGTATTTATTTGAATCAGGCAAGAATTAAAGACATGCTATGATCACATCAGCCTAAAATATTTAAAAGAATCATTTCATATAAATGTAGTGCCAGGTACTAGCAAGGATACAGAGCAACTGAGACTAACAGATATTGCTGGTGGGAATGCAAAATGGTACAGAGACTGCAGAAAAACAGTTTGGCTATTTCTTATAAAGTTGAATACACTTACTGTATGACCCAGCAATCTCACTCCTAGGTATTCACCCAAGTGAAATGAAAACTACATTCTCACAAAAATGTGCATAGGAATGTTTGCAGCAGCTCTATTTGTAATCACCGATAGCTAGAAACTACCAAATGCTTCTTCTAACGGGAAAGTGGATAAACAAACTGTGGAACGTTTCATCCAGTGAAAACTCAGCGATGATGATGAACAAGCGACTGGTCCACGCAACACGAACGGGTCTGATGCATTCTGCCAAGTGGAAGAGGCAGGATGCAAAGGGCTACCTACTCTGCGACTCGATGTAGAATGGCATTCTTACGAAAGCAAAACCATAGGCTCAGAAAACAGATCAGTGGTTGCAATGATCTGAGGCTTGACTAGGGGGAGCTACAAAATAGGCGTGAGGTAAGGTGGGGATTCGATGGCACGGTTTTATATCCTGATCGTGGCAGTGGTTGCGTGACTTTTTCAAACCTCTATGAGCTTATGCTCCAAAAGGTGAATTGTGTTGTATGTAAATTGTACCTGGATTAAAAAAAGCAAATAATTTTCTTAAAACCCGCAGTTTTACAATAGTATTGGGTTTAAAAACTAGCACTAACTTAAGATTAGTTTTGAACATATTAGCTATTTGGTAACACGGAGAGCAATCTGTTGGTTCTGAATAATTTATTATTCAGAAGTAGAAAAGACTTTCTGTGGGTCCATAATTCCTGTGGGGAAAACAAAACCAGCAGGACCAAGAGTACAAAAGGTGGCCGGTTTTCCACACTCTGCTATGTGCATATACGGAGCTGGAGCAGCCTCGGTGAGTACCGGTGAGCTGCTTTGGTAAATCACACTTCATATTTCTTATGCTCTTGTCATTTTAACATCAAAGCATTTCAATATATAGGATCCCTGTTTCCCTGAATCATAAAATATCAGAAATCTTTTTTTTTTTTTTGGAGACAGAGCCTCAAGCTATCACCCTGGGTAGAGTGCTGTGGCATCACAGCTCACAGCAACCTCCAATTTCTGGGCTCAAACGAGTCTCCTGCCTCCGCCTCCCAAGTAGCTGGGACTACAGGCGCCCGCCACAATGCCTGGCTATTTTTTGGTTGCAGCCGTCATTGTTGTTTGGCGGGCCCGGGCTGGATTCGAACCTGCCAGCTCAGGTGTACGTGGCTGGCGCCTTAGCCCGCTGAGCCACAGGCGCCGAGCCAAATATCAGAAATCTTTATTAGTGTTTGTAAAAATTATGACACTCCATAATTTTATTTTAAAAGTACAAGCATGTTATTAAGAACAATTATCTGACAAGGGAAAATGGAAGCCGCCTCTCCTATAAAAATCAAGGTAATTTTTTAAAGTAAATGGAGATTTTATTCACTATTATATTGTCTGTATTTGCATAAATACAGTGCACCAAAATTAGGAAAGTTATTCTGCCCTTTTATCTAAGTGTCCAGGCATGTACTACACAGGACCATCTTTGCTAATGAAAATTCTACCATAACACTATGAAATAAACTCAAATTTAGTTTGTGCACATAAAACTACTACATTAAAGAATTGTTGTAAGTACATATGTTTTCTAGGCAGACGCTGGATTTTGAAATATTGTAACTGAGACCACCCATAAAAATATGGGCCCCCACTTCGGGTACAAATCAGAGGTGATTTTATTTACTCCTGCGCAGGGGGACCGCCGCAAAAAGGCAGACGGTCCAAATCAGGTGGTCATTTATTACGTCCGTACAGACAGACCATTGGCCAAAGGGCAAACGGCCAAATCAGGTGGTTACGTCTGCACAGATGGACCACCGCCCCTAAAAGGCAAATGGCCAAATCAAGTGGTCGCACCTGCACAGACAGACCGCTGCCCCCAAAAGGCAAATGGCCCCTAACAGAAATGCAGGCAGCCTTTTACACCCTTTTTATTCTGATGTGGCAAAGCAAGCATGTACAAAAGCAAAAAAGG
>CAUYRH010075543.1:0-16620 GCA_963574655.1 Perodicticus potto | reverse complement strand
GAGGATAGAGGGCGGGATCACACCTGTGGTGCATATTTGAAGGGTTAGGAGAAAACTTCTAAATACGGATCAAAATTGTTCTCACAAAGTAATGAGAAAGTCTCTTGAATGTTATCACAATCAGGTTGATGAAAATATCTTTGATTATATCTGAAGCCCGTACACTGTACCCCATGACTGAATTATTGTACACAGATATGATTTAATAAAAAAGAAAAGATTAAAAAAAAAAAAAAAACAAAGATAGCAATAATAAAAATCAATTTTAGAGTCGGAAAATGTGAACAAGATTCAAACATATGGAACATGGAAGAAACATAGAGAAAATGACAGCGTATTCATAGCTTCCACAAGGAGAGGAAGAACGAGAACAGGCAATATTTACAAAGTTAATTTCTGACAATTTTTTTTTAAACTGATAAAGAGCTGAATTTCCAAATTAAAGAAATACTGAATTCCAAGTATGACAAACAAAAATAACTCCTCTTCTCAACAAATAGTAGCAAAATTGCAGAATACCACAGATTTTAAAAATATTTGTTTCAAGAACATGAAAAGAAACAACTATCACCTTACAAAGGAACTATGAGTAGATTAAAACCGATTCCTTGATAAACTCAGAATAAAATGAAATAACAAGTTTATTGTACTAAGAAAACAAATACAAACAAGCACACGCATCAATTATACAAATAAAAAATGTGTTCAAGAGAGAAGGTTTAGAGACAAAGATTCTGAAGCATTTTATAATTGATAGGGTCAGCTCAGCGCCTGTGGCTCAACGGGCTAAGGCGCCAGCCATGTACACCTGAGCTCGCGGGTTCGAATCCAGCCTGGGCCCACCAAACAACAATGGCGGCTGCAACCAAGAAATGGCTGGGCGTTGTGGCGGGTGCCTTTAGTCCCAGCTACTTGGGAGGGAGAGGCAAGAGACTGGCTTGAGCCCAGGAATTGGAGGTTGCTGTGAGCTATGATGTCACAGCACTCTATCCAGGGCAACAGCTTGAGGCTCTGTCTCAAAAAAAAAAAAAAAAACTAATTGACAGGGTCTTCTCTGGATAAAAGATTCTGAAGCATCTTATAATTGACAGGGTCTTCTCTGGATAAAACACTTTAAAAATGGCATTTTAAGAAGAAAAATCAACCCAGAAATAATAGGCAACACTCAGAAAAAATGAAATTCGATGAAATTGATCAACAGATGAGTAATTATATATAAAATTCGACTGTATATTTTTAAAAGGATTAATGTGGAAGTGTATAAATACAAGGTGTACAACACTGGCTGTTACTAGGATGCATATGAGAGAAATTGCAGTGAAGCCGCTTCTGTGTTTCTTTGTTTAAAAGGAGAAAAGTTAGGGTGTCTAAGAATCTTGGACTTTTGAAAACAGTGAGCATGTGAGATTTTAAAACTAATCTGTTTTAGATAAATAGATTATAAGGCTTTCAAATTATAGTGAGGAGGACAAAGGAACAAAAAAACTTGGTCAATGTAATAGAAGGCATGAAATAGAAAAAAAGTAGGTTAAATAAAATAAGATTTTCTATGACTTTTCTTTTTTTTCCCCACAGCTTTCTATTTCTACAAATTAAGTTCAAAATCCTTATCATCTGTGACAAATACAGATACTCTAGCATCTGATGGAATCACCATTAAAACCTGTTTGGAGTTGGAGTTGGACAACTTCTTAGAATAGGAGACAAAAACAAAAACAAAATCCTTAACATGGAATAGAAAAAATATATTGATGAGACTATTAAATACTGTTTTTTCCCTAAGATATGATCAAATGGAGAAGGACCAACCTGAATTACCATATTATTATATTTAAAATAATTTGGCTACAATTAAATTAATAACTTGCAGGAAGTGTAAACAAATAATTTCATCACTGAACAATCTAAAAATTAAAATAAATCAGGTGCTCGGAATTTTAGATAACATCTTGTGAGGTCGTTTGCCAACCTCTGCTCTAACAGACAGAATATCTGGCATAATTAAACAAGCACAAAAGGTTTTTGGAATGTCCAGTTGTACTTGAACAGATGTGGTGGCTGAATGAAATAGTTCTCTCTTACGTGGTTTTTCCTTTCATTTTCTACCCAAGGTTGCTTAAGTGAAAAACCATCATTTTATATATTTTAAAGTATAAGAAAATTTAAAATAATAGAAATAGATATGTTATTTTCCACAGTTGCTCCAGTTCATTTAGATACTCATGGAGAACTGGCTCCAAATTGTGACATTTGTGTTCTGGTTCCTTTCATCTTAAGATCATGCCTCATCACCCATGAGCTCATTCAGCCCTTCCCTTCAGCTGTCCAGAGTGTGACCTAACTTTGCCCTTCCAAACTAGTTACTATAAATGGCAAAATTTTCCAATGGCCCTCTTACAAGAAATGTACCTGTCCTATGTTCTATTCCAGATAAAGCTCTCTCTCTTTTCAGCTTTCCAATGTAACAACAAAAATATCATTCAAAGTATGATTGCAATTGGATTTCTTTGACCCTTATTTAGGTAATATGTGAATTTTAGTTATAGACTTATCATGGGATCTAAGACTTATGTTCAAAGCCAAAGTAGATATCTAGTTATGAGACTTACAGAAAACAGCTAAACTTCTAGGACCTTGGTTTCTTCATTTATAAAAGAGGAAAATAATACCTCAACTGCCCTCCTCAAAGAATTATTGTGAACAGTAAATAATATAAAATACATCAAAGTATTTGAAATATGTGCACCTTGATAGTTACTTTTTTTTTTTTTTATCTTATTCAAACAGTTTGCTTCACTGGAGAAAATTTTTAACATGGTGACTGCTTGGACCCGGAATGTTTTTAAGAAGGTATTCCTTTTAAGATATTTAAGTATACTTTTTCCAAATATTTTGAAAGTCAACTTCAAATGATTTAGGTATTTCACATTAAGAAATGCGAGTATCCTCCAAATAATATATTCTGATATACTCGCTGATTTCTAACTACCTAGACTCAAGAAGTACAAAAATGTTTATAACATCATCTAGAGAAAACGGTAAGTTTAGCCACACCCATTTATTCTGTTCAAGAACTAGTAATGTCATCTTTTATGGACACATACAGGATATCAAATTAGTCTTCAGAAATATTCTATGAATTCACTAAATGATATGACAGCTGAAAATGTAAAAGCTTTTTATTAGCGATTCTGCAAGTTCGGTAAAACCAACTATAGTGGTAAATATGAATACCTTTAGAGCTAATGTAAGAAATAGTCCTCCTTTTAAAAAGGAACAATTTCCATATGCTAACTGTAGTATACTATACAGTCAATGATAGATTCTTTTAACCAAAATGATATTACTTAACCACAAAAAGTTCACAGCACAACTCAAAATGCACCTAACTAGATACAATAGATATAGTAACTTATGGGGGAAAAAATAGAGACCAGGACAGTCTCAGAATAAGGCTGAGCACACAGACCAAACACACAAACACAGATGGACACATACATACTCACATCCATGCTCTCATTCCCTATGACAATTCATTTTTCTCAAATAATCATAACACAATCTAAATGGTTTTTATACATGTAATAATATTCTTTAATAGGTAATACAAAAGGAACATGTAAACATCACCAACTAGAATTGGTCAACATAAACCAGAAGAAGGGAAAACTGACATTTTGTTGGTATCACACAAGTAGATAAAGATATTAACGTGTGTACTCTCTCTTAACAACAAAATTCTTATGTATTTTGCTAATGAAATGTCAGGGCTTACTCTGTGAGTCCTAACTTCAGGAACCATGAAAACACAAACCTGGATTAGAAATAGCTCTATCTTTTAAGGAGCTTTAGATGGCAGGCATATTTACTGTAGATTCAATGCAATCCTTGCTTTCTTACTGCCTTGAGTGGGCCATGGATGGGGCTCAGGACAGAGAAGTACATGCATTCATGGGGCAGTATAATTTTTTTTTAATTCTGTCATAGTATTTCTATAATGCACTCTGAACTAGTCTACTGGTGGTCTATCCCCTAAGATGGTTTTTAAGATAAATTTTTCAAAATGTCAGAGGAAAGGCAAAATGCCCTCTTAAAAGACAAAATGTCTCAACTGGGAAACATATCTTCCTTACATGAGAGACAAATCTTTTTAGGTACTTCTGTGTAACGAACTACTGCATCAACACTGTAGGTGACCAACATCCCAGGGAATTATTTCAGGAATACATAGTGTTCAATGGAATACCAGTGCTCTCTGCCACTGAGAATTTTAAAAGCAGAAAATGCACTGCCATGGATCCTTCAATTGCGATTTATGAAAACAACGCAGAGTGAGAGTGAAGGAGTTTGGTTGGTTTAACCTGAGCCTGCGGTTAAGTTCACCCAAGCTGGTGCGTTGGTACTCACTTGGCCTGTACCGCCTTCCCTTTTGGAAACGCAGCAAACATTTCTACGTCAGATTTTTCTAGTTGTTTTCTAAAAAGGTTTATGATCACAGCTGCAGTAGTTATGGGTGGGTTTATAGCGCATTGCGCGTAGATGGGCCCATCTGTCCAACAGAGTTTGTGTGATACCATACCTTCCACAGACACGGGCAGCTCTTGAGGAGCGCCTATAAACCCGCCGTTAAATGGACCAGCTGTACTCATAAACTTACATTAGCAGCCTCAATCCACCCGCCCTACAAAAGTCATTGGCAATAAATCTATGTTCAGTCTATATATGCACTTTTAAGTATTTTTTTACACTTCTGAAAAGAAAATATAAAATATATCCAAGGCTTCTGTGATCCAGGCTGAAATAAGAGCTGTTTTCTTTGGGGTGTATAAACATTGTCTTGAAAGGCCTCACTTTCTAGTTCTTTGCAAGATGACCATCCTTCTTGACAGCCGCTTTTTCTCAGCTTGAAAAAGAAAAAGTGAATTATTGAAATTGTTCCTTTTTTTGTTTTTCCCCTGAATTCCTTTGATAGAAACGTTGTGGGCGTGGGCGTGATTTGAGCGGCAGTCACCGCGTCATTCATTCCAGGGTGGTAGCTGACTGTGGAGCCGCGAGCCAGCAAGTGAGAGCGCAAAGACGGAGACTGGGTCAGCTGTACGTGTGGGCCTCTGGGGACGCGTGGGCCTCCGCGTGGGCCTCTGGGGACGCTCTCACTCTCCATCGCCACCAAAAGCTAGCGGCGATCATCCACTTCCCTAAGGAAGCAGGCCTTTGTGGGGAGTGACTTTTCCACCTAAAATAGAGTTCTGAGTCCTGTTGTTTCTTAATCAAATGTATTTTACGGCATTGCACATGATGTTTTGCTATCCATATTTACATAATAAAGTAGTTAACTACAGTCAAGAAAACGAATGTTTCTGGCATCTCGTGTGTTTACCTCTGTGAGTTTGCGTGTGTGTGTCGGGGTGGGGGGGGACATACCTAAATTCTACTTTCTTAGAAATCTCTGGTACATAAAACAGTATTATGAACTTAACCACCTTTCTACTCTCTGTTTCCATATAGTCAGACTTTTTCTCTAAAAGGAGTTTGTTATGGTTTTATATTAGAAAAAGCCTTGCATTGGAAGTCAGAAGTATAAAGTGTAGATTCCAGGTGTACAACTTGTTAAGTGCGTGTTTGAGGGTGAGATTGTCACGTCTCTCATTTCTTCTCCCACAAATTGGAGACATTTGCTGAGTCTCAACTCCACGCCTTTGCTTCTATTCTACTGCAGCATCGTCTCAATTTTTCTACGAGTTTCCAGAATTTCTCATTTTCCCCATTATCTCCCGTTCTAGATGTCGAGAACTATAAATATTTCATTACTAAACTACTGCAGCAGCGTCTGGTCTAGTATCCCGCTTGGCAGTTCTTCCCCTTTCTGGACCATCTCTCCATGAGATTCTTTCCATCTCATCATCCCCTTGCTCAAGTCACTTTAATTATGAATATACTTAAAGATTTTTTTCTTAAATTACAAAATCTTCCTGTAATTTATGTTTCAAAGAGGCAACAATAAATACTTTGTTTTGAAAAAAATGCATTCATGGGGCAATATCTAATTTTAAATTACTTTGCAGAAGTTAAGTTGATTTTCCAACTGAAGCAAAGGCAAAAAGCCTTATAAAAGTGTTCTTTATCCAAAAAGTTTTCATCTTGAAATGTTTGTGTGTTTGAGAAATTGGTAACAGTGGACTTTCAATCTGTTTTACAAATATTACCTACATAATTTATTTTAGATACATGAGAGATCCTTGATAAATATATTAGACATTGCTTGACTAATATAAGGGCTAGTAGGGACAAAACCAGAGGTAGTAGTGGAATGAATAGGTACAATAGTCCTTATTGAAGTCTCATCGAGTAGCAATTATTCACAAACAGGCTAGATTATATGTCTGTCTTTATCTGTCTCTATCTATCTAATCTTTTCAAATAACAAAAAAAGAGGAATTTGTATCTTAACTCAACCCCCTGTGGCAGGAAGGTAAACAGTCAGAAATTCTTTTCCCTTCCTTCTCTGGCTTGACACAAAGCATTTTAAAGGACCTTGCAGAAGCTTTCAATATTACTGGGCCATTCCCTTCTTGTACGATTTTCTTTGGTTTTCAGACATAATACTCTCCTACTTTCCATCTCTCCTCTGTCTCTTCAAGAAGCACATTTTCTTATACTTGGCCATTAAATGTTGCCACTCAGTTCTCACACACTGGCTCTTTCCTCTTCTTTCTCTTTCTCTTTCCTGAGGTAATTTCATTCATACTCAACAACTTTACTCAATATCAACACTCACACAACCCACAAATTTCTCTCTCTAGCCAAGACATTTCTTTGAGGAACTGATGCATATATTCTTCAGCTGGTTTCACGTGTCTGTCAGTTAGCCTGAAATATACTACAAATCCACTATGTCAAAACCTAAACTCAAGTTCTTCCCTTCCAAACTTTTAACTGTTTCCTATCACAGTGAATGGAACTATCACCTATTGCTGTGTAAACCAGAAACCTGAATTCCTCCTTGAGACCTGTCTTTTCTTCAACAAACTTCTTAACCACATCTGAGCTATTGCCAAATTATGCTAATTTTTCTTCTAAATAAACTCTGAAAGTTCTTTTTTTTCTGAATCTTTTTTTTTTTAGTCAACTCTGTAGTTTAAACTACAACAATTTCTTGGCTGTCTTACAAATTTTTCGCCCTGTTCTACCCAAATCCACTTTGGTTCCCTCTAATCTACCTACAAGTTCTGTCATAAGTTCTCTCTCAGTGCTCCCTCAGCATTATTACTCCCCAGTTAAAACTCTACTGGCTTGCCATTGATCTCAGAAGAAAGACAAAGTACTTTCTCAAGATGGCTTTTAAGACCCTGATGAGCTCATGCCTATCTACTTTCTCAGCTGCATCTTATACTATGATCTCCTTTGCTCTCCCAGCTCAAGCTTTACTGGTCATAATTAGTCCTTCTTAATCACCATTTTCCCTTTTGCTCCATGATCTTTGGATCTGGAATATTCTCTATTTTCCAAATTGTCAAGTTCAAACTTACTTTTCTGATTTTAGGATCCTGAACACCCAGACCAGATCAAGTCTATCTATTGTGAGCTCTCTAGCTCTCTAGCTCTCTACCTTCTTTCTAGTACTATTAGAATTTTAATTTGTCTCTTAATTTTGTGGTATTTTTATTGCCATCCTTTTGAATAGACTTTACATTTTCATAAGGGAAATTTTTACTCACTAGCACATTACCAGTACCAGGGCAGTGTGTGGTATAGAGTTGGTAAGTATTCGTGGCAAGAATAACTTAAAAATTAATATCCTACAATGGATAGAACCATTTTCCAAAGTGGCCACAGTGAAAGTATTCTGTCTGCCAAAAGCAGACAGTGGGGGAGGGGAAGTATAGACCTTGGGGTCACACAGATGTGGATATGAAACCCCTTTTAGAAACTTGCCACCTGGAGCCTCCATGAAGGTCAATTTTCTCCCTATCAAGAATGATGCTAATGATGCCTTATTTTAGGACTGTTATGAGGATAAGGGACACGGAATAAGGGACTCCTTGGATAATTAATTTAATAAACACATTCATTGGAACAAAAATGTTTGAGTACCTAGTATATGGCAGGCTCATTGTCATCATCTATGCTCCGCCATATTGCTATTTATTCATCTACACCAGTATCAAGTTTGTCACTGGTTTGACAGTAAGGGCTGTCATACAGTTCATCTTTTCTATGTGTGCATGTACGGTTTCCCCAAGTTTAGGGGACAGGTAAAATGCACTAAACTTATTTTTCTCTCAAATGACCTTCAATTCCTATTATTGAACATTTCAAATAATAAATGGGAAATAAATATGTGTTGGTTGATTTACTTAACAACATGTATATACCAACTACACAGCTAATCACCAGGAAGAAATGTTTTTGAATGACAAAAGTGTCCATAATCTTTGTTCCTAGAGACTTTAAAATCAAATTATATGGAGTAAATAAATGAGAATTATTTAAAGGAAGTATGGGAAATTTCTAAAAGCATTTGTATTACAGTATATGTCAAGAACTTTGTCATCATAGTAGGGTTTAAATATATGAAATTTAAACCCAGAACAAATTAGTAGTTGCCCATAAACACCTTTAAAATATTTATGACCCTAGCTCTTTTCCCTGTTCAAACTAACTTTTAGGAGACACTCTGAAAATTAGAAACATTTCCTCAAATATCCTTTACATGTTTTGTGAGAGGCATAATGGGAGCAAATATGGAAAATATTCAAGATTATTTTAAAAGAAACCCTCAAAAGAATATGTTAAATCCCAGGGTCAAGCTGTGAGTTTGTTAAAGCCTTAGGTATAATTTAAATGAAAAAAAAATTAAGATGATTTAACGAAACTAGAGGCATTTAAAAATGAACTAAGTGCTTAATTTTGGTTTTTATTTATTCAATTTAAAATATTTATGAACATTGCCTATCCTTCCTAAGATGAGGCAAAATGTACACATTGATCCTTAGCTCAGGGAAAAGGTCATGCTAATTATTTAACAACCTTGAGCTATGAACTCATAAAATAAAATGTGTATTTTTCTATCCATATAATATTTACTCTTAAAACAACACTTTATAGTTACAGAAGTAATACTAATTCAGACAAGAGATTGAGAGGAAATTTAAATATAAAGAAGGAAAAAATAAAATCCAATTTATGGGTATACAATTTTTTAAAAAAAGGATGTTTGTGTCTTAACTCAACTCTAAGGCAATTCATACAGGAGTGGATATGCTTGGAGTCTTTGAAATTCAGTTTATTTGCAAGAAGCCTGAGAGAAACTCCCTGCCAAAGTGAGCCTGATCCTTAAGGAAGACTCAACTACTGGATACAAGTTTCTATTCCAGATTCTGAGGGCCACAAATGATCCTTCGGGCTATTTCTTTATTGAAATCATATGTTAGTCCAACACAGAGCTGGGGAATCCATGAAAAGCTGTTCCAATAAAACTCAGTAAGTCCCTGGGGAATAAAGGTGATGGTGCAGGTATTCCTCTAAAAAGAGGTATCACAAAAGAGAAACACACCGTATCTTCCTTTCATCGAAGTTCTGAAGAAGT
The DNA here is from genome assembly GCA_963574655.1 of Perodicticus potto. Classification (NCBI taxonomy): domain Eukaryota; kingdom Metazoa; phylum Chordata; class Mammalia; order Primates; family Lorisidae; genus Perodicticus; species Perodicticus potto. The sequence goes on along the minus strand of CAUYRH010075543.1, from coordinate 7,034 downwards.
ATCTAGCAGCTAGACGTTCTCAGTATTTCCACTGGGGTGGGAGAAAATGATGATATGCTGGTGAGAGACCACCTGTTGAACTTAACCTTGAGCAACAGCAGGAGGGGAGGCAAATTCTAGAACAAATCTATAAACTCATGAGAAACATCCCCTGCCATGTGAATTTGGCAAGAAACTATGTCTTGTTTTAATTAGCATATCTTTGATTGCTAGGGAATTTTTTTAAGTGATGTATGAATTTATCCATCCTACAGATCTCGCGAGTTGCTTGTTCACGTCTGTTTCTATGCTGTAATATGTTCATCCTTTTTATTTAAAATAAAGTCTTTATAATCTGAAGATATTAACTATCTTTCTGCAATCTACAGTGTTTTACTTACTTTTTACAGTTTATAATTTGTTCTTTAGTTTTATTTTTGATGTTTTCATCTCAAACCTATCATATTTTTTAAAATTTTCTTTGAAACATTACAAACTCTCACAGCTACAGATGCTGGCATGGATGTGGAGAAAAGGGAACACTTTTACACTCTTGGTGGGACTGCAAATTAACACCATCTCTTTGGAAAGAAGTATGGAAAACCCTCAAAGAACTCAAATTAAACCTTCCATTTGAGCTTGCAATCCCATTACTAAATAACTACCCAGAAGAAAAAAATTTTTTCATAAGGACATTTGTGCTAGATTGTTTATTGCAGCTCATTTTACAATTGGCAAAATGTGGAAAAAAACCAAATGCCCACAAACTCAGAAATCGGTTAACAAACTGTGGTATATGTATACCATGGAATACTATTCAACCATTATAAAAGACGGAGACTTTACATCTTTTGTATTAACCTGGATGAAGTTGAAATACATTCTTCTTAGTAAAGTATCACAAGAATGGAGAAACAGGCAGCAACCGTAGTTCAGTGGGTAGGGCGCCAGCCACATACACCCATGGCTGGAGGGTTTGAACCCAGCCTGGGCCAGCTAAACAGCAATGACAACTGCAACAAAAAATAGCCAGGCATTGTGGCAGGCACCTGTGGTCCCAGCTATTTGGGAGGCTGAGGCAGGAGGGTCACTTAGGCCCAAGAGTGAGATGTTGTGAGCCGTGACACCATGACACTCTACCCAGGATGACATAGTGAGACTCTGTCTCAAAAAAAATAAATAAATAGAGAACCAAGTATCCAATGTATTCACTGTTAACATGAAGCCAGTATAGATGATCTAGTGCACACCCACATAAGAGAAAAACTCAATGAAATTCAAGTTGGCGGGGAGGGGCAGCGAGGGAGGGAAGGGAGGGAAGGCAGGAGGACGGATGTGCTTTCACTTAATGGGCACAATGTTGGGGTGCATGGCACACCTCTTGGGGTGGGACAGAATTGTAAGAGGAGCTCTACCTAACAAGTACAAACATTACAGCCATTTTCTTGGGTACCCTCAAATTAACCTGAAATTTTAAAAACTTAAATTAAAAATTTTTTTAAAGCGACACCTGTAGCTCAGTGAGTAGGATGCCAGCTACCTATACTGAGGCTGGCAGGTTCAAGCCCGACCTGGGCCTGCTAAACAACAATGACAACTGCAACAAAAAACTAGCCAGGTGTTTTGGTGGGCACCTGTAGTCCCAGTTACTTGGGAGGCTGAGGCAAGGGAATCGCTTAAGCTCTGGAGTTGGAGGTTGCTGTGAGCTGTGATGCGACGGCACTCTACCGAGGGTGACATAGACTCTGTCTCAAAAAAAAAAAAAAAAAATTTACAGAAATTTTTTGTTTGAAATCAAGATCAGTGAGACAATCATCTTTATGTTATTATATTTAACTCTCTAAGCCACATGAATAAATTTCTAATCCAATAACTGTCTACATTATTTTTGCATTTTTAAAACAATTACCTTATTATCCTTACTCGGATAATCCATTACTTCCTCATTGATCTGAAATTTCATCTGTTGTATTCACTTCAACATTCTCAAAATACATATTGATTTATGTATTTACCTATCTAACCTCTTTATATTTTCAATAATCTACTGTAAATTCTAATGCCAGTTCTAAGAAACATGATTTGTAACTTCTTTTAGCATTCGATAATGCAAGTGGACCTCATTATTTTTCTTTAAAAAAAATCTTGCCTACCTTCCTCCATTTATTTTACCAGACAACTTCTAGAATTAATGTTAAATTTCAAAGTAAGATCTTGTGGACGTTAGATTAAAATTTCATTAAATGTGTGCATTAATACGGGAGAGAAGTGATAAGTTCACAATGTTGAAAATTGTTCTCTTAGGAAAAATGTATCTATCCATTTATTATGTATTTTTCTTTTCAGTAAAGCTCAATATAGCTTTGTTTTCATTTGTCTGTAGATTTCTTACTAAAATTTATTCCAAATCGGTATATATTTTTGCATATTTTGTATCTCTTGAAAAGGATCTTTTCCAATCATTATATGTTGCAAGTGATCTTTTCTACCATACAGAAAAATAATCTCTCTACATTTATTTTAACACAGAATTCTTGAAGAATAGCTTCTTATGCACAGTCTCAACTTCAAACGCTTTACAGTTGATGACATTTTAAGTTTTAAGGAAAGAGGAAAAGCTATTGGCTTGGTGCCCATAGCACAGTGGTTATGGCGCCAGCCACATACACCAAGAGGGGCAGGTTTGAACCCGGCCTGGGCCAGCTAAAAACAACAATGACAATTGCAACAAAAAATAGCCAGGCGTTGTGGTGGGTGCCTGTAGTCCCAGCTACTTGGGAGGCTGAAGCAAGAGACTTGCTTAAACCCAAGAGTTTGAGGTTACTGTGAGCTGTGACACCATGGCACTCTCCCAGGGCGACATAGTGAGACTCTGTCTCAACAACACACACAAAAAAAAAAAAGAGAGAGAGAAAGCTATGGACTTTTGCATCAAAGATATTTACCTTTGAATCTTGGCTTGACTGTTTTCTCACTATGTAAATTTGGATGTTATGTATACGCTGTACCTCAGTATGCCCATCTGCAAAAGGGGATTAATTTTTCCCTTGACATAGTCATTGTGAGACAAAATAAAAGAATGTTCATAAAGCACTGAGCTCAAATGTAGCTAGCACAGAGTAGAAAGCAAAGAAAAATATTAGTTCCTTATGCCTCATCATGTTTCTTATAGAAAATGACTTGGGAACATCATCCCTTAGATATATGAAAAGTACCAGAAACTACCAGAAAAGTAGTTCTATACAAACACATACACATATAACTCTTAAATGCAGTCATGGGCTTTATTCATTAATTTCTCTGCATTCACTGAGTGAACACCAACTGCCAGGCACAGCACTAGACACCAAGGACGTGAAGGTGACAATATCTGCCTGCTGAGATGTGTGGCATTCTCAACCACATCTTAAGCAATCAGCTGGCTGACCATTTAAGGCAGTGGTTTCCCCTTCTAGATCTTCAGATAATGTGTCTGACCAATCTATTTCTTTATCCAGTCCCCATTTTACTAACTTAATAAATGCTTTTCAGCCTGAGCAGACTGAAGTAGAATATCGGACATTCCCATTTTTATCTCTAAAGTTCTGCCCAAATCTTTATTTCACTTTAGGTTGACGCATCAGGAGCTGACCTGGGATAAATGGAAGCTACCAAATGCCAACTGTGCTGTCAGCTGCGTGGCCGTGTCAAAGGTGCTAGCTGAGTTTGCAAATTCTGACGGTGCGCCAGCAGTGAAGGTATTTGCCTTAGAGGGAAATGGAGCCCTGGCTGTACCTCATCCCACAGCGCTGCTGAATACGCTAATGTCAGGCAATGCCCAATTTGGAGAAAAGAAGGAGCGCAAAGAAAGAGGTTTCCATGACCTGCCCTCCATAAATCCATGAAACCACCTGCAGAGCCTTAGCCACGCCGGCTTTGCCTTGGGCACACACCCTTGTGCATTAACAGTAGAGAAACAGCAAGTTTCTCTTTCCTCCGAGTGCTGGAAAGTAGCAAGACAGCTGGTTTCCATGAACAGAACACATATTCCAACCCTGCAAAGAAAAAACAAATCTCCCCACAAGGCTCTTTTATCTATTAATCTAAAGAAGGTTTTATTACATTCTTGGTGCATGCAATACATTTGCATAGTATCTAAACTTTTTCTCACACTGAATTCTTGTCAACAAGACTGTTCTTACATTTTACTTGTGATAACACACTTAAATGCAAGGTTCTGATTTTTTTAAAGGAGTGGTTGATATTTAGAAAAAAAAAATCCATTGACTAAATAAATTCATTTGCCAGATGAGGTCAAGCCCAAATTTAGCGGCAGGAATCATTGTCCTATCAATCTGGAAATAGAAGTAGCACTGAAAGAATGTTCTTTTTTCTCTTGAAAGATGCACCCTATGACCCACTTTGTGACACATCATGAAAAGTTCAGTAACTATAAATGTTACCGATGACTCTTATCCCTGGTATAACTCCGGGTTTTTCTAAAGGCTTATCCAGCATACAAATTATCTGCTGAAGTGTAGCCAAGGATGCCAAGTGAACAGCACTGGAGACGTCAGAGGGCAGTGAAATTTGGAAATGAAACAGCACCCTTTAAATAGCCCAGCTGCACGGATCGTGATATGACTTCAAGTGGACGTCCTGTCATTACCAATAGGGTATAAAGGAAAAACCCTCTAAGCAATTTAATACAAGAGAGAATAACTTTTCATTCAATTACCATGAGTGTAATTACTCTACTGTTATTCAAGATTTTATTTCTACTTCCCTCTTTTCATCCCTTGTTTTTCTTCTCGAAATTGGTCAAAAATTTAGGCCCCGAATAATTTGTCGTTTGAATGATTTGATTTGATCATTAATTTGCATGTCACTGAGAAACTTGGAACGGAAAAGGTACATAATTAAGCATTATTAGTTTCAATAATTGAAATTATCATAAAACAATTTTTAATAGCATTTTTTGCTAATAAAAGTTTTGAGACATTGGATGAATCAAGATGTATTCATATGAAGGAATGTGTGCATAAACTATTATAATTGACATTTGTTTGCTTTCTAACATACATTAAGCATTGTAGTAAGCACTTTACATATGTTTTCTCATTTATGCTTTTTAACAGCCTGATGAAATACGTGTTATTTCCCCCAATCTACGTGGGAAAAACTGGAAAATCACAAAAGTAAGTAAATTATTCAAACTTTGAGAAAAATTGCTTTTAAGTGGCAGAACCTGAATTAAAATCCACCTTGGCTGACCCTAAAGCTCCTTCTTCATTATCTCTCAAGGATCTTCCATTCAACTAAAAATTGAAAAGGTAAAAATTATAATTTAAATTTCTTTTCTCTTAGTAATAACAACAACAAAACTGGAAATAATAATCGTGATTGGTAACATTGACATCAGTTTATACAAATATTTGTTTTAATTACAAAATGTTTCATCTTTAAATAGTAAATTATTTGAATGGGAAATTTACCATCACTGTTATTAAAAATAATTAAATGATTTTAGTATTTCTAGAAAGATAAAATTAGGCTCAAAGCATAAATACAAAATACATTCATATTTGCCATATTTAATGTAGACATTTTTATATTTTTTCATTTTTTCTGAGGTATACTTGATAAACAAAAATTATATTTAAGCTATGCAACATTTTGATTTGATATAGGTATATATTGGGAAATGATTGCCAAAATCAAGCCAACTTACATGTTTATTCCCTCACATGATTACAATTTTTGTGTGTGTGATAAAAACACTTATCCGGGGGTCCTCAAACTACAGCCTGTGGGCCACATGTGTTGGTGTGAATTGTATTTGTTCCTGTTTTGTTTTTTACTTCAAAATAAGATATGTGCAGTGTGCATAGGAATTTGTTCATAGTTTTTTTTTAAACTATAGCCCAGCTCTCCAACAGTCTGAGGGACAGTGAATTGGCCCCATGTTTAAAAAGTTTGAGGATGCCTGATAAATCTCTTAGCAAATTTTAAGGACATGATTAAGTATTATTTAATTACTCTGCTGGACCTGAGATCTCCAGAACATATTTATCCTGCATAACTAAAATTTTGTCCTTTTTTCACAGTGCCTGTGGCTCAGTAAGTAGGGCACCAGCCCCATATACCAAAGGTGGCAGATTCGAACCCAGCCCCGGCCAAACTGCAACAAGAACAAAATAGCCACGCATTGTGGTGGGCACCTATAGACCCAGTTACTCGGGAGGCTGAGGCAAGAGAATTGGCTAAGCCCAAGAGCTAGAGGTTGCTGTGAGCTGTGATGCCACAGCACTCTACCCAGGGCAATAAAGTGAGGCTCTGTCTCTAGAATAATAATATTAATAAAAATCAGAGTTGGGCCGCGCATGTGGCTCAAAGGAGTAATCATCATAATCTTACGAGTCCACAGTCCTACACACAGATCACCTTTGACTGAAACGGCATTACGCAGCACACGACCATACGTATGAGGACCACGTTTTTTTTTTTATCCACTCATGATACTATCTCTTGATTTATTTTTGGATTCTTAGTGATCAAAGGAAAGCCACATATAAACGTCTTTTCTTAGTTCTCTTTCATCGAGTCATTTGTTATTTATTTTTATTTTTTAACCATTCCCAACTTCCAAATACATTTTACATATTGGTTATGTTTACATTTAAAAAGGAAATACAAATCCAGAGCATGATAAGGTTTGTGGTATAATTTTTTAATGAAAACTTTTTTAAAAGAGTTTGTTAATGTGTGAGTGGTGGAAATGTCAGTGTCCATCAGGTGGGGGTAGGGCATCCGGGTATCTAAATCTTTCCTCCCTCTTTCCACTTATACTTGGTGGTATTGATGTCCCTTCTTAAGGAGCAAATGCCCTGGCCCAGCACCAGTTCTCCAGGATAATCCATAGTCTGCATACTCTTGGAAATGGCCGCTTTAAGAACATAAATCCATCAGAGGATATTTCCTCACTGACACAATGGTGTTTAACCCTCTGTTAAGTTAGAAATTGAGAACCAATGTTTATTTTTGCCTCTGTCTTGGCGAAGTGCCTGGAGTAATGA
>CAUYRH010075542.1:0-14227 GCA_963574655.1 Perodicticus potto | reverse complement strand
AACTTGGAAATTTCCAAGTCCCAGGAAGTTATAAATTCCTAAGGGCTGAGTCACCATGGAGAGGACCCTGCAAGTGTATCCTTGTGCTCTCCTTGACAAAACCTGTTCTCCCAGACCTCACCCTTCTCAGGTATCCTCTCTTAATGCTATCACAGGAAAAAAATTCAGAAAGACTGGAAAATGCAGATGGCTAAAAACAAAGTAAGGTAGGAATGTTTGTGAGGAGCCTTGTATGTTACAATGAAAAAAAAGGGATTTAATTCTCTCAAGATTTTTTTCAAGCAAAATAGTAGAATCATCCCTAAGTCATCTCTATCTCCCAGAAAGAATAACACCCTTTCTGATCCTGTGTCAGACAAAAACACTTTAATTATTTTATGTAACCTAACATAGATAATAAAATCATCAGGTTACAAGTAACTAACCAACCTCTTTTCTACCCCAAATAAATAAGAGCTGGGGATTATACAGATGGCAGAAAAATTGGGTTGGAAAGGCTTAAAGACTTATGTATGCATTCCCTATTTGCTGCCAAAACAAATTACCACCAATTGATGGCTTGAATGACACAGATTTATTATTGATAGTTATTAGGTCAGAAAACTGCCACGGGTCTCATGGGGCTAATGGTGTTAGTGTGAAGACCAAGCTAAATCCATTTTATTAAAACTAACTCTATCTTGTTCCTCAGCTTTCATTTTGCAGCAGCATGCATACCAAAGGCGTTAGGTAACCTACTCCCTTCTCCGCCCCTCGTCCTTGCGTCTGTCCCTAGTGATAGCAGCTCCTTCCCAGACCAGCCAAGGACAAGTATTACTCCATCTCCTAGACCCCTATCAGCTCACTCCACACCCCCTCCCTTTCTCCTTTCTGTACCCTTATAAACACCGTCCTTTTCAAGTCCTGAGGCTTCTCTGTTCTCCAGCTGTGCCAGGAGCGAGAAACCTCAGCCCGGGCTTGTAAATAAACAACCTCTTGCTCTTGCATCGGATTTGGGCTCTGGGTGATTTATGTGGGGGATCCCTTGAGTTGGGCACAACATCAGCAAAGCTATGTTTCCTTCCTGAGTCTCTCAAGAGCCTCTTGTCCAATTGTTGGCAGAATTGATTCCTTGTGGCTATAGGACTGATTGCCACATTTCCTTGCTGGCTCTTAGCTGGGGGCTATTCCAGCTCCTAGAAGCCATCTACATTTCTTAGCTTGGGACCATCTTCAAAGCCAGCAGTTTTCCTCCATCTTCTAGTTAAACCTCTTTCACATGATAAGCCTCTTCTTCTTTCATCACCTATCTCTGACCCAGCAAGAAAAGGTTCTCAGCTTTTAATGTAATTGTACTAGACCCACAGGATAATCCAAGTCAATCTCCCCTATTAATGGAGACTGATCAGTGAGCTTACTTCCATCTGCAACATTAATTCTCTTTCACAGGGTAGGAATGTATTAGCAGGCTCTAGGGATTAGGCAGAAACATCTTTAAGGAGTCATTACTGTGCCTAACAAAGATTCACATCAATTCCACATGCAAATTTCATTCAGGCCATTTCAAGATCTGCAAAGATCTCATCTTATTGTTGCAGGAAGACAAGGCCCAATGGAGAGAAAGAACACCCAAACATTGTGTTTAAAAGAGGAATGGCTTTATTCCAGCCAGTGGAGTAGCTGCAGACCCAGAGTCCCAAAATGGCCACACTCCCCAACTAGCTCAGTCTTTTTATCTCTAGTCAAAAAGTCCTGGCCCACAGGTACCTTTCTTACTGGTCAGTTTGAGTCAAACTAAAGAAGCAGTTAAGTCTTTTATAGAACTGTGGGCTTTTACAGAAGTGGAAGTAAGAGTTATTTTTCAGATCCCAGGAAGTTAAGTCTACAAATTCCTAAGAGCTGATTTACCACAGGGAGGACCTTGGCAGGTGTATCCTTGTGGTCTCTGGGAGAAGACCTGTTCTCTTTAATCTTACTTTTTCCAAGTATCCACTCTCATTCCTCCCTTTGAGACTCTATGTATCTTTTAAGTTGGGGTCTCACTATCAGCTTGTGCCTGTAGGAGATGGTAGTGTTTCATATAGAACACATGTGATTTTTTCCTTTTTTTTTTTTTATTCACGTCTGCTCCAATTATCTAGTGCAGGTGTCCTCAAACTTTTTAAACAGGGGGCCAATTCACTGTCCCTCAGACCGCTGGAGGGTTGGACTATAGTTTAAAAAAAAAAAAAAAAAACTATGAACAAATTCCTATGCACATTGCGCATATCTTATTTTGAAGTAAAAAACAAAATGGGAACAAATACAATTCATAGCAACACATGTGGCCCTCGGGCCGTAGTCTGAGGACCCCTGATCTAGTGTATAGCCCTGACTACTAGTGGGAGAAGACAGGGGCTAATTAAACTAACTCTGGTGATGGCTTGTACTCCTTCCAGTAAGGATTTTAATTTTTTCAGAATTGAAAACCAGTCTTTCCATAGGTTTTGAGGGCTTTCCTCACGCTAAGTCTGCACCAGGACATGGGCCAATGTTTGGGTTTTTCTTTACTATGTCTCATTTGATTTTTACTTGGTTATTAATTTCCAAGACTAGCTCCAGGGTTACACCGACCCACAGAGCAATCTGTCTCCACTATTCTTTTCTTGAGCATGATATGTCTTGTGCAGTAGTCCTCACTGTCTCGGGTACCTTCTATCATACATTTTCACCTTTCACGTTCAACCTCACATCATTTTTCTATGAAATCTAAGGCACAGAGGTACTTCTGATCTGTTCTATAATTTCTACCCCAGCTCCCTCCTTGTAGCATTTGCACATTACAGCTTCCACATAAAGTCCTAAATAAACTCACCTGGTTCTAATCCCCTCAACAATCTTATCCTCGTATAATTTAAATCTGGTACAGATGTGGCCTCTGGGTGGCATCCATCCTGGGGCACATTTGCTCATCCCCAGAAAATTCTTGAAACTAGATAATGGGTTTTCTGCCATCAAAATACAATGGTGTGACAGGCAGAAGATAACATTTAGATACATTCCAATGCAAAGGGGAGAAAAGGAAAGGCCAAGGGGAGTCGCTAACCCCAAAGAAAGCCAAAATCACCTAGAGAATACCTCAATTGCCATAACAGATGGTTAAGCAGAAATGCAGACATTACAGGTGCTACTGGTGAGGCTTTGGAAAGACAAATCATTAGAAACTAGAGGAAAGAAAGTCTTTATTAAATAGTGATGGAAAGTTTAGTAGACTTGTGTCCTGTGGTTATGTAGAAAGCAGAAGTTGTAGAGCTTAGAAATTTAGTTATGGGCAGTTTCTAAGGAGAATATTGAAGATGCAGCCTGGAGGAATATCAGAGAGAAGAGGAAAGCAGTCAGAGAGATGTGACATGAGAAGGGACAACTTGATGTTGTCCTTGTAGGCTTTGAAAAGGAGAGAATGGAACCGTGAACAAAGGAAGGTGGGTAACTTCTAGAAACATGAATGGCCCCAGCTGACAAAAATTAATACCACAGATACGAATCTCACATATTCCTAATTAGGTTTTCTTTTAAATGACATTTACATTTGTCTTACTGATTTTCCTCATTTTTCAACAATTCTTATTGCACAGTAATAATTCTTTTTTTTTTTTTTGAGACCGAGCCTCAAGCTATTGCCCTGGGTAGAGTGTCGTGGCATCACAGCTCACAGCAACCACAAACTCCTGGGCTTAAGCGATTCTCTTGCCTCATCCTCCCAAATATCTGGGTCTACAGGTACCCACCACAACACCCGGCTATTTTTTGGGTGTAGTTGTCATTGTTATTTGGCAGGCCCAGGCTGGTTTCGAGCTTTCCAGCTCTGGTGCATGTGGTTGGCACCCTAGATGCTGAGCTATAGGCGCCAAGCCAGTAATAATTTTTTATCTGAACTAAATGCTATTTACTAAAAAGAGTAAGTCACCTCTTTCCCAATTCATAGCTTTAAATGAGATGAAGCATAGAAATCAACAAAAAAGATGTTAAGGATCCATAATGCTAGGAAAGGGCTATAAAGAATTCAAGGAAATTTTTGAAGATGTGTAGGAACTCCAATATTTTATTGTAGCATATGTAACTGTATAGGTATGGGTGTGCATGTACAGCCACAGTCTTATAGAAAATAATGATGCAAAAAGTGTATTAAACTTTCCCACATTTACAATTTAATTTACAATTAAATCAATTTATCTCATATGAAACTAAGGACTTAAACTTTCGGGGAGCTCTTGATATTTTTTTTTCAAAAATGCTTTGTAAAAGTATTATATTAATTTAAGTTATATATTCCCAAGTCATAATTTTCTGCAAGAAAGAATGACCAATACATCATGGCCTTCAAAAACACAGAATGCTTTTTTCACTTAACAGAGAATAATTCTTTCTTGTAGCAACAGCCCGTTCTTGCTGGCTCACTTTCACAATGTAATGGAATATATAATTACAATTAAATAATTTAGGCTCAAAATTTGCTTTATTTACTACTATTAAATGTCTATGTTTATTATAAAATTTCCATTAGGTTGTAATATAGGGCCAGGCATGGTGGCTCACATTTGTAATCCTCTCACTCTGGGAGGCCAAGGTGGGAAGATCCCTTGAGCTCAGGTGCTCAAGAAGACTGTTTGAGTCTAAGAGTTTGAGGATTCTGTGAGCTGGGCTGTGGCCATGGCACTGTAGCCAGGGTGACTGAGCGAGGCTATCTCAAAAATAAATAAATAAATAAATAATGCAAAATTGCAATGCATAAGATAATGACTAGTAGTCTCACATAAAAACACAGAAATACTTTAGTTTATTTATTTAAAGCTTGTCTTCTTACACTTGTATTATGTGTTTTTACATAAAATTCCATTTTATGCTGTATCATAAGCAGATGCGTATATTGATCATATCAGATTCCATGATAAAGATCTTTCTTTATTTGCCTATCCTCCTGTTGTTTCACGTTTAAATTCTACCCCCAATTTTTTGCTTTTATATACAATGGTATGAAAAAAGTATGCATTCAGCTTTATAACACTCAGCATTTCAAAATTAGTTGAGCCAAGACAGTAGTGGAACTAAAAACATGAGTTTGGGGGAACTTTAGTTATGTCGTCAAAAATGTTTTATGAAAACGTTTTAATTCACTTAATATGAGCTCCATTAGAAAATACTGGAGCAATTTAAAAGAATTTAAAAGGCCTTTCATGAACTTGGAATATGGTAATTAAGAAGTAGTATTACTAACATAATAAACAAATGGCATTAATGTTGATGTGTGTTTTTTACTTTGCATGATTTTGACTGGAGGTAGGCTGAACATGGCCGTCCTAAGAGTGCATCCACAGTGAAGGGACGGAGCTGCCTGAGTTTCAGATTGCCTGTCCGTTCCCTCTTTCAGGCTAATTAGGCCTACCTGTACTCTGTCTTCAGATTCCTCCAGATACTTTGATACCCAGCATTACCTACTAATAAATCTCCCTTAAACAAAACTTCCCTTGAGTGGTGTTTTATGTCACCTAAAACCAAAAGCAGGTTGACAAAGATGATAAGAATGTGCATATAATTTGGTCTACTGCTTTAAAAAAATATTACAGAAATAATATTTCTTATATATTGTAGCTTTTGATTTATATCTTTTTTTAGACTAGCATTGAAATATTATATTTTTGAAAGATGTGTGAGGAGCAAACAATGTCAAATATAGAAGAGGCATCTGATAATGACTGGGAAATTATAATCAGATTTTCTACATATAAGTCATTAATGATATTAGCCATGAAATAGTCATTTGTATGACTCACTTGCTAGGCAGATTACTCTGCAGAAGAATAGAAAGATAAGAATGGGGGTGAAGTGTGGATATACTATTTTTTCAAGATGGACATCTGAGCAGTAGAGACAGGGATTCGATGGTAACTAGCAGGTGGAGCCAAGTGATGGGGAAATAATAAATTTTCAGGAATGTAGCAACTAGTGTGTTTAGAGAATGAGTAGGAAAATGATAAGAAGGAAAAATGAGTTATGTTTATTAAGTAAACTGGCATAATTATTCAGGTGTACAATTTATATAAACAAAACCATAAAATACTGTATAGAATGTTTGCTTGTAGGCAAGCTGGACTGAATTCACTGTGTCACCTAAAAGAAATGAACAAACAACTCTAACAAAATATATGGAATAACAGTTTTCAGGGCACTGGACACCAGGGTGTGAAGGAAAATGTTCCTTAAGAGATGGGAAACAGAGTAAACTCAATAGCTTGCATTTTGGAGGGAATTTTGGGTCACAATGCAGGGGAAAGGACCAAACCAGAACCTGGAACTGATAAGAAGCAGACCCCTGAACAGAGGAGATATATCTGAGGGCACTGGGAGACCAAGATGGCTAGAGCTCATAGCCGAGAATACGGAGAGAAGAGAACTTCAAGGAAAGAAAACGCTAGAAATCTTCAGAGTCCCCTTTGTGATTTTAATGAAGTCCTGCTGAGTACATGCCAGTGAGGAAACTCTCCCAAAAGGAGAAGAATCACCTAAAAGGCTTCAATACCCAGTGATCATACAGATCTCTGAATATACCTATTCCAACCTGAAAGGAGAAACTCCTAAATAGTAGATCTTTGGGTAGAGTTTCTTGACTTCATGGAGGGAAATAGTTGTCTCCAGACTGATCACTGACCCTGACACACCTCACAAATCATAAAAGCAAGATCTAAAAGAATCAAATTATTTCCAAGTAACTATCTCAGAACAAAGCTCAACAACATCTAGAGGAACATAAACATATTCAGCACCCAACATACTAAAATTCACAACGTTTGTCATCTATTCAAAAGTCCTCAGACAGGCAAAGAAGCAGGAAAGCACGTAAAAAGAATTATTCATTGGAACTGGCCCAGAACTGCAGATGTAAAAATGAGCAAAATTACTAAAATAATTAATAGAACGGCATGTTATGTGTTACAAAAGCTAAGTAGAAACATGGAATATATTTTTTAAATATCCAAATAAAACTTTTACAGATAAAAGCTCCAATGTCTAAGATGAAAAAATATTGGATAGATAACATCAGCATGACATCATGATTAGCTTGATATAGACACAGATGGTTACCTATAAAAATGCTTTTAAATATACCCAGGCTAGTTCTTATGGATCAAATTGTGACCCCACAAATGTAATTCATATGTCGAAGACCGAGCCTTCAATGTGATAGTGTTTGGAGATAAGGTAATAAAAAGCTAAGTGAGGGTATAATGGTGGGGTTTTTAAGCTTCTAAGAATGATGTCCTTTCAAGAAGAGTTACCAGAGACCTCTGTCCCTCTGCACATGTACAGAGGGAAGGCCATGTGGGGACACAGTGAGAAGGTGACTGTCTACAAACTAAGGGATAGAAGCCTCATGAGAAATCAACCCTGATGGCAATTTGACCTTCAATTTCTGGCCTCTACGATTGTGAAAAAACAAGCTTCATGTTTTTTGCAAGCTGGTGATCTGGTGAGTCTGAAAGATTTGTTACAACAACCCTAGCAGACTAACACACTAGTATGTATACATATATTTTCTTGCTCTGTCATCTGAGAAGACTTAGAAGCATGGTCACTTCCATAGCAGTGAACATACCTAGTGCCTCAATCTTAGTTTCTAATACCTTTCTCTAGCAAGAAAAATCAGGGTTCCTTGTAGAAGTACTAATTCTAGGACAGGGGAAGTAAATATACAGTATAAGCTGAAAGTATACAGTGCTTTAAAAAACCTGCCAATAGCTCCTGTGGCTCAGTGGGTAGGGCACCGGCCCCATATACTGAGGGTGGTGAGTTCAAATCCGGCCCTGGCCAAATTGCAATAAAAAAATAGCCAGGCGTTGTGGAGGGCTCCTGTAGTCCCAGCTACTCGGGAGGCTGAGGCAAGAGAATCACCTAAGACCAAGAGATGGAAGTTGCTGTGAGCTGTGTGACGCCACAGCACTTTACCAAGGGCGAGAAAGTGAGACTCTGTCTCTACAAACAAAACAAAACAAAACCCTGCCAATATTGGGGATATGTCAAAGGGACATAAGGGCCAAGTGGCAAAACTACCAATGGCCAAAGCAGGAAACAATTCAAGGAACCAAATAAACAAAGTATTATTGGATTATAACAGAAAGTATAAAATAACTATCAGGGAGTCCATACTCCTAGAGAAAGAAAGAGAAAGAGAGAGAGAGATCCTCAGAGCTTAGGTAGCCTCTTAGCATAAGCCCCACTATTTGAGTGAGGCATTAGAAGAACTGAGCCAAGATGTTGAATGAAGTAAGGCCAAGGTCAAACTGCAGAACGATGGCCAAGCCAAAGGTCTGGAGATGGAACAACAGAACAGTGGCTAAAGTCCCATCTCCAGAACATTGCAGGGCAATTACTCCTGGAAAGTTGTGTAGTGTGGAGTTTCCATCCTAGCCAGTATCCCTCTGCGGTTTTAAAAAGCTAACTCACTATGGCCCTCCCACCTTTTATAAGACCTTCGGCAGATGACCTTTGATCTCTGTCATGGCATGACCTGCCATCGCCTAAGCTACATTTATATCACACCCTGAACAGCTTTCAAAAAGGCCTCTTACCCTAACTCAGTGCTGTCGCCATCTTGCATTCTGAGTGGCAGCCCACCTGCTTGCTGATGTTCTTAATATGTCTCTGCTATTAACACCACTTGGCCTGGTTCTCTATGGCGACTTCCCACCTTTTGACACCTAGAAGGAAGGAAGGGAGGGAGGAAGGAAGGAGGGAAGGAAGGGAGGGAGGGAAGGAAGAAAGAAATTTCTCATGCAGAATTCCAAATGATTTATGCAGACACTATCCACAAGGATATGGTGTTTAAATGCTCATTTCTTAAGTATAAAATGTACATAGTGACATTTTTCCATAGAGTACAATATAGAAAAGACAGAAAAGAGTAACTTTATGGTACAGAAACTTGAAAAACACCACCTTAGTTAGGGGTCAAGGTTAGCATGAATCATGTTAACAGTGTACACTCTTGATATTATCAATGGGAATGGCACATTTGTTTTCTCTCTCCTCCAAACCCATCATTCCATCTTAATCATAAAGAAACTATAATAAAAGCCTAAATTATGGGAGATTTAACAAAATATATGATTAATACACTTCGAAATATCAAGGTTACCAAAAACAAGAAAAGTCTAAAAACCTGTCACTGCCCAAGAGAAGCAATAGGACATACATTGAGTAAATGTAATATCCTTGATGAAATCTTGTAACATAAAAAAGGACAATAGGTACAAATTAAGACATTTGAATGAAGTGTGGCCTTTAGTTAATAATAAAATGTCAATATTGGTTCACTAATTGTAACAAATGAACGATGCTAAAGCAAGCTGTCAGTAATAGAATAAAATGTATGTGGGAGAATACAGAAAATCTCTTGATGTTGTTGTTATAAATCTAAAACCTTTCTAAAATAAATAGTTTATTAAGGAAACAAACATCAGTAACACAAACCAGTATGTAGAATTAATGGCAAATCAAGCATTATAGAAGAAAAGATCAGTGACCTTTTAAAAATGGAATAAAATGAAATAGGTGAAGAAGAATGAAAAATAATGAAAAAGAGAAGAAGAATTCTTAGAATTCAGATAAGCATCAGTCACCCACAGGACATCAAGTGGCCAAAAATACATTCAATCCAAATCAGCTTAAGAAAAGAAAAAAGTTGGAGGAGGGAGTATAGATACGAAAAAAGTCATTGAAGAAATAATGGCCCCATATTTAAAACTATAACCTCTGATTCAAGAAGCTTACCAAACTGTAAGCACAAGTAACGTGAAAAAAAAAAAGTACATAAGATGTATTGTAATCAAATTGTTCAAAACCAATGATAAAAACATTTCAAAGCAGTCAAGAGAAAAAGGCATATGGCATACAAGCGAACAAGGATAAGAATAACAGCAGATTTTTTAATGCAAGTGAAATACAGTAGAACAATTTTTTTTAATTACTAAAAGAAATTGTACTAATTTCCTATTGCCATTAAAACAAATAGCCACAACCTTAGTTGTTCAAAACAATATGACATTTACAGAGATAATTCTGAGATCAGCTTCATTGAGCTAACTTTAGGACATTGGCAGGGATGCTTCCAAAGGCTCTAGGGAGAAATGTGTTCTCTTATCTTTTCCTGCTTATAGGACACCTGCGTTCCTTGACGTATGGTCACCTCACCTTCAAAATCTGCAGTGTATCATATTCCTTCCTCTTGTATAATTTTGTTTTCTCTTTCATCATGGCACTTGTGATTACTTTAGGGTAGGCTCACCCAGAAAGCACTCAGATAATATCCCATTTCAAGCTCCTTAATCACACACAAAGTTCTTTTTACCATGTAAGATAAGATGCCCACAGTTTCCAGGAACTAAGACACAGACACTTTTGAGGGACCAGTATTCAGAATACCATAACTATCAACTTATAATCCTGTATGCCACATAAATATATTCCAAAAGCAAGTCAAAGAAAAGCTATTTCGGACACAACAAAATGGAAAGAATTCATCATAAACAACTCACACAAAAACAAGTAAAGGAAACCCGTCATGTAAAAAAAAAAAAAAAAACCTTAGGAATACATCGGTATGATTCTATTTACATATATTAATAACTCACTAAAAGATTTTCAGAAACTTATGTGGCATATGTAGCAGAAATGACTCATGTTGATTAGATAGTCATTGGCTTAGAATATCAAGTTTATCACATTTATTATAATACATTCTGAACTATTTGTTGCCTGTGTTCATAGAGTCCCAGGTACATTATAAATGACGAAGAAAAATACTAGTTCTGATTATATTAGCATTCAGAAGGTCAAAATGGATTGAGTACAAATAGAGAAAAATCACAGAATTCCAAGGAGACAAAAATTCCCTCAAAAAAATGATAATTACAAGTTTGATATTGCAAATTGGACTACGTGCTAAAAACATAAATTTTTATAATTTTTGTCTGACATTAAAAATTTTTATTTTTTAAATATTTTTCAGGGCAAAAGGAGTGGTCAATGGGTACAAAATGACAAACTCTATAACTAAATTGGTGATCTTGGGAAAGAGACTAGAGTTTCTCTTACCCAGTTACTTCTAACATGAAAATAGAGATATAGATGATTAAAAGAAGTTACCTTATAAGTTCTTTTAACCCTAAGAATTTAAAGTCCTCTGTTAGCCTGAGGAGGCTAATTTTGGGGTCGATGATTTTGCACTAGAAAAACGCTTTCTTATTGGTGTGATTGCACTCACAAGTAATTTTTATAATATCCTTCTCAGTACTGTTTATGCACCCTAGGTCTCCTTTACCCTTTCCATGAAAATACATAACTGCCTGAAGTTTCGTATGAAGGAGAAGAACTGAATTGTCTGCCTGAACTGCTGACCCCCAGAAAGATCCTAACCCTTTACCATGCTTCTCATGTAGTCTCTGGCCTCTGCTGCTTACGTATAACAGCAATTAGACAATGAGCGATTAGATATCCAGTGCATCCAACGAAAGTATTTTAAATTTATCCATTCAGCTTCTATTACATAAAAATTACATATCGCTCCTTCAAAACTACAATTACCTTCTTGCATTGGCGTGCTTTTTGGATAAAATAAGTAAAATTATGTCTACATGTTCATGCTAAGTGCTATATTTAGCCAACACTAGGGAAAAATACAGCTGAAATAAAATAGAAGAAGCCAAAGATGACATAAAAAGAAAGGATAGAAAATAATTGAATATCTGAATTTTGTTCTGCCTTTAACTACAAACTGCCAAGTGACAATATAATACCTTCATGCACGCTGAGAAAATCCTCTTTCCCTATAACATATGTTTCTGAGATTTTCAACAGAACATAAAACACAGAAAGATGAAGGATGCCTCCAAACTCTTCAAGAAGGCCAAGAATCTCAAGATATATTTCAAATACACTCATTTTCACAAAAGTAAAAACACATTCACGCAGCAGGTTTTGATGCAAATAGCTATCAAGAAAGAGAGTTGTCAAGGGAAAAATGATGACCCCGAGTTACTTTTGTCGATGAGAATTGACACTTCAAGGTGTGGACAAAGCCATTTTATAAATTAGTAACACCATGTTAATCTTCATTATAAAAGAAAAATAAGGCCAGGTAATTAAGGGAAAATAATTTGGTAAGTAGCCAGCAAGTTAACAGAAGCTATGCTGAATTCATTATTCTATATTTTGCCCAACCTTGTTGAAGAGGACATTTGGTGGGAGAAAGATCATCAGCAAAATGAGCAAGGGATTAATTAAATAAGGATGGTTTGTTCACAACCTTCCTCATCAGTTATGTTTCACTGAATCCACTAAACAAGGCAAAAGCCAATGAGAACAGTGTAAGACACGCTCTCCAGCACAACTGTCACGCCTTTATCCCTCTGATAGTTCCTGACACACTGCCCTGCCCCAACTGGCCTATCTCTTGCATCTGGTCCTTCCTGCTCAGCACCAACAAGAGTTCACCTTCAGACTCTGCTCTCACTCCTGTTCCGTCTCTCCCCCTCCAATCTCTCCTCTTTTTAAATTTCCTGCTCTGGGACTTCTTGAATCTTGCCTGCCAAAGCACCCTGTTCCTAGGCTCATCAAAGACCTGGAGAACCGGTAGTGCCAATCAATCACTGAACAGCCACCAAATTCACAGGTGACTTCTTTGAGAAATTCCCAAGAGGAGTCAAATGGGAAACCAACTGGAAAGAGGAATTTTCAGCCTCCTCTTTGGAGCTGTCATTATCCTTTAAGGTATGTAGCTTTTTCTGCCTTCTGTAACCAGACTGTCCATCAAATGTGGAGGTAAAAGGGAGATAAGGACTTTTCCTTCATCTCTATTTCTGCTACTTCTTCTTCCGAAAAATTTACAGATAATTACAGAGCATTTTTTTTTTGGAAACTAATAAAATTATGAATAGTGATCAGCATAATCTGCATGGTTAAATAGAGCAATTAGGACATCCTAAGCAGTAGAATCTAGTATTTTAAAGTCCTAAAGATATCAAATATTAAAGTCTACTTATATCAGGAATTCTTTCCTTCTTGTTACTGAGGAGCAAAACGACAGGTGTTAAAAACCAAGAGAAAGGGCTCAGCGCCTGTGACTCAACGGGCTAAGGTGTCAGCCATGTACACTTGAGCTGGCGGGTTCGAATCCAGCCTGGGCCCGCCAAACAACAATGACAGCTGCAACCAAAAAATGGCCAGGCGTTGTGGTAGGGGCCTGTAGTCCCAGTTACTTGGGAGGCGGAGGCAGGAGACTCGCTTGAGTCCAGGAATTGGAGGTTGCTGTGAGCTGTGATGCCACAGCACTCTATCTAGGGTGACAGTTTGAGGCTCTGTCTCAAAAAAAAACAAGAGAAAGGACTTTGCATGAAGAGAGTCATCATTCAGACAATCCATTTTCCTCCTGTAGTCAGGGGCAGCTATTCTTGCTGCTCAGGCTTGAAAAGGAAAGTGACGGTTGAAGGTGGGAGAGCAGAGGGGGGCTCAGTACCTGCCTGCTGCCTCCCCTTACACCTCAGGAGAGGCCCAGCCAAAGCTTTCAGAAAACACACAGGGTCTGCCTCTTTTGGACCCAAAATTGCAAAACTGAAAAACTGGTTAATAATGAATGGAAATGCTTACTGTCTCCATTCCCAAGATGGAAGTTTCCTAATAATATCTTAGATAGAGAAAAGGATTAAATAAAGGAATCAAAAGGTACTACACTGTGGGAGTGTGGGAAATTTATTAAGTGCCCATCAACCCACAAATGGATTAATAAATTCTGGTATATGTATACCATGGAATACTATGCAGCCTTAAAGAAAGATGGAGACTTTACCTCTTTCATGTTTACATGGATGGAGCTGGAACATATTCTTCTTAGTAAAGTATCTCAAGAATGGAAGAAAAAAGTATCCAATGTACTCAGGCCTACTATGAAGCTAATTTATAGGTTTCATATGAAGGCTATAACCCAACTACAGCACAAGAATATGGGGAAAGGGGCATGGGTGGGGTGGGGAAGGGGGAGGTTGGGATGGAGGGAGGGTAATTGGTGGGGCCACACCTATGGTGCATCTTAGAAGGGTACAGGTGAAACTTACTAAATGCAGAATACAAATGTTTTCATACAATAACTAAGAAAATGCCCTGAAGGCTATGTTAAACCGTTTGATGAAAATATTTCAGATTGTATATGAAACAAGCACAT
>CAUYRH010075541.1:0-10652 GCA_963574655.1 Perodicticus potto | reverse complement strand
CCTGGGCTCAAGCGAGTCTCTTGCCTCTGCCTCCCAAGTAGCTGGGACTGCAGGCGCCCACCACAACGCCCGGCCATTTTTTGGTTGCAGCCGTCATTGTTGTTTGGCGGGCCCGGGCTGGATTCGAACCTGCCAGCTCAGGTGTATGTGGCTGGCGCCTTAGCCTGTTGAGCCACAGGTGCCGAGCCAACTAATACAACTTCTATGTTAAACAGTATGGAGATTCCTGAAAGAAATGAAAGCAAACCTACCATTTAAATCAGCATTCCCACCACTGGATATCTACCCAAATGAGGAGAAGTCATTTAATGAAAAAAGATACCTGTACCTGTACCTGAATGTTTACCACACTTCACAAGTGCAAGGATACGTAATCGAGCTAACTGCTCATCAACTGATTGAGTGGATGAAGAAAATGGGGCAGATATACATCATGGAGTACTATTCAGTCATAAAAAGGAATTAAATGATGTCTTTAGCAGCACCTTGGATGGGAAATCCTAAAGTGATTTTTAAAGTGATATTTCATCCTAAGTGAAATATCTCAGGAATGGGAATAATAAATACCACATGTTCTCACTTTTAAGTGGGAGTTAAGTGATGGGTGTATATAGAGTCATAAAGAGATATAATGAACATTGTAAACTAAGAAGAGGGTAGGTTGATGGGGGTGAGGTATAAAAATCTACCTATTGGGGCTCGGCACCTGTGGCTCAACCGGCTAAGGTGCCAGCCACGTACACCTGAGCTGGCAGGTTCGAATCCAGCCCGGGCCCACCAAACAACATTGACGGTTGCAACCAAAAAATAGCCGGGCGTTGTGGCAGGCGCCTGTAGTCCCAGCTACTTGGGAGGCGGAGGAAGGAGACTAGCTTGAGCCCAGGAGTTGGAGGTTGCTGTGAGCTGTGATGCCATGGCGCTCTACCTAGGGCGACAACTTGAGGCCCTGTCTCAAAAACAAACAAACAAACAAACAAACAAACAAACAAACTACCTATTGGGTACAATGTACATTATTCTAATGACAGGTACACCAGAGCCCTGACTTCAGCATTTTACAATTTATCCATGTAACAAAAACCACTTGTACCCCCTAAAACTTTTGAAATAGTGAAACAAATAATGCAATGCAATTTAACACAAACAAACCAACACACAATTCAACAGAGGGCTCCAAAAAGGAAAATCTCTAAAAGATATTCACAGATTCTTTTTGAGCAAGTACCAGCAAGAAAAAATAAATTTAGAAGTATAAATAGATTGTTAAGCAATTTCTTTTCCCAATTTTTGTAGTCTTAGATTAGACTGCTTCAAAATAGACAATGCTGGCTATAAATAGCTCCTATGAAGATCTACAGGGAAAAATACTTATTGCTCAAAGCCAAGAGGAATTAAACAATGATTGTATTAGATGAATTACAATTTTATCAGACCATCATACTCATTAATTCATTCAAGCACAACTAAATATTATGTCCCATATGCTTGGCACTATGAGCAAACATAAAACTCTTAGATAAACTCTATCTCACATACAAGCATATGGCAAATGAGAGCAAGTATGGCTAATCAAAGTATTAGAACATGGTAGGTAAGAGCACAAACTCTGGAAGCAAATGATAGCTTTAATCTATGGCAATTTATAATTCTGTGCTTCAGCTATCTCATCTAAAAACAGGACTAATAATAACAGTTCACAGAGTTCCCATGAGAACTAAATTAACATAAGATATTAGAACAGTCTCTGGCACATAGTAAGCACTTGGTTTACACTTTTAACTATATATAAGCTGTGTGGAAAGAGCACAGGTTTTTGGAACAGACTTCTCCACACACCAAAAAAAAAACAAAAAAAATCACTCTAACTCTATCAAACAGAAATATCAACCTCATTATTGGATGTAAATCTACTTAATAAATACAAAGCTTTAATTTTAACTTTAAACCTTCCCTAAAGCACAAGGCTGGTGACATGTTTAAAAATAAATCTATTCCGGGCGGTGCCTATGGCTCAGTGGGTAGGGCACTGGCCCCATAGACTGAGGGTGGCAGGTTCAAACCCGGCCCCAGCCAAACTGCAACAAAAAATAGCTGGGTGAGTGTTGTGGCGAGCACTTGTAGTCCCAGCTACTTGGGAGTCAGAGGCAAGAGAATCACCTAAGCCCAGGAGTTGGAGGTTGCTGTGAGCTGTGATGTTATAGCACTCTACAGAGGGCAATAAAGTGAGACTCTGTCTCTAAAAAAAAAAAAGAAAAAAATCTATTCCATTCAACAAAATATTTAAGCCTGTATTATGCTGCACCAACAAACCCCCAGCACCATGGGGCAAAATCTTAAGTATTTAACTAGCATCATCTCAGTTAAGATTCAAAACAAAGACTAAATGGAGTTATGTTCATCATTACCATCATCATTGTTACTGTTATTCCCATTCCATAGATAAGGAAGCAGATTTGCTTAGAGAAAGCAGGAGAAACATGGTTGACTAAGAAGTCTGACTCCAAAGCCAACACACTCTGAAATCTTATGCTACACTAACAACCTCAAATAAGAAACAGTGTCCCCTGCTCAGCACCTGTAGCTCAAGTGGCTATGGCGCCAGCCACATACACCGGAGCTGGCAGGTTCAAACCCAGCAAGGCCTGCCAAACAACAATGACAACTACAACCAAAAAATAGCTGGGTGTTGTGGCAGGCGCCTGTAGTCCCAGCTACTTGGGAGGCTGAGGCAAGAGAATCGCTTAAGGCCAAGAGTTGGAGGTTGCTGTGAGCTGTGACGCCACTGCACTCTACTGAGAGCAACATAGTGAGACTCTGTCTCAAAAAAAAAAAAAAAAAGATAGAAACAGTGTCCTTTGTGTACCCTCTAAAACTTATAATTTAGTACAAAGTCAATCAAGCAAGCTTACATAGCACTGGATGCTATGGAGACAGAGGAGAGACAGCTACTTTAGATCAAGACTTTGAGGGAATACATCCTCACGTTTGGAAGAAGGAGGAAGAGAGAGAATTTGCTGGGTATCAGTTTGGGAAAAGAGGAATTGAGTCAAATTACTTCTTTTTAAGCTATATTTAATCTCTTTTTTAAGAAAAATACATTAACAATTACAAAGAGGCATATATCTTTCTTATCCCCAGATTTAAAATCTATATTGGCACAAAATCATTAATTTTTATATAACCCATGATGTATATTCAAATATTGCCTTGCATTAATCTGTATTTTCAGATTAATGTTCAGATCTGTATTGAACTGTGACCCCCACTCTAAGCTGCTCCCAAGGTGACAAAAGAACAAGAATGTTAGTTCATTTGTTTGGGCTGACCTTTCAAAAAGTTTATATACTTAAAAAATAAAAACACAAAAACAACTTGTTTTTGAGGCAATAGAACCCTTTTTTCAAGTGAACTCCCATGGGGAAGAATAATAAATAAGACTGATCAAAGGGGAGTTACTCTAGCTTGGGGTTAGCAACCTTTTTTCTGTAAAAGGCCAAATAGTAAATATTTTACCCTTTGTAGGCCATATGGTCTCTGTCACAACTAATCAAGTCTGCTGCTGTAGTGAGAAAATAGACACAGACAATACATAAGCCAATCAGTGTGGTTATGTCCCAATAAAACTTTATTTATGGACACCGAAATTCTAACCTTGAATAATTTTCACGTGTCACAAAATATCATTCTTTTTATATTTTCCCTCAGCCATTTAAAAACATTAAAACCATTCTTTGTTTGCCAGCCATAGAAAAATGGATGATGGGGCTGGCAAATCTGGCCCAATAGCCTTAATTTTCTGCTCCCTGTCCTAACTAAAGTCTCAATCGAAATCAGGGGACACACTCTTTTTGTTTGCTTATTTTTTGTGTTTTTTACGGTTCACACTTTTGATTGCTATCTATTCTCTGGGAAGTGCCTTAGAAGCTGGTGGTGGGGGTAAACTTTCACACCCTTTTTAAGTGTACATATAGCTGATGCCCCCTCAGCACTAATCCCAATGTTCCTTCTTTTCCAATTTATGTCACAGCTCACGAAATAACAAAATACATCACCTGTAGCACAGAATTTTTTATCAATGATAGAAGAGAAACAATGAATACTTTGTTTTTCATGAATATAAGCCAAGAGTATACATACTCAGTTTGGATTGCCATAATCTGGAACACTTGCTATTTCATCTTTCACAAAAACAGCAGCACTAATCATTCACCTTGTATACTACATACAATATCCAGTAGTGTCATGTGATACAGGTAAATCTACCAGGAGCTTCTTCTGCAAACATAAAACTTCTCAACTTTTTGGCTGGTTATACAAGCTTCCAGCTAAAGGTGTGAAATAACCATTTCTGCTATGTAACTATGACTGATGCCTAAGTAGTTCGGGTTTCCTCCCCATCTTTAATGACGGATTTCATCACTTTCATCCTAGAAAGCACTGTTTGACACTTCCAAAACTATCTGGCTTGCCAAGGTTATCACTAGGCTTTGTTTCATAGAAGACAGTCTTTTAGAGATGGGAGCGAATGTACTGCAAGTCCAGTAAAATAGTTTCTAATCATCTACTACTGTGTTTCACATGTGCACTCCTCTATTTTTTGCTGTGAGCACAAATAATATTACTTCCTAACACATACAAACCCAGATACTGTGTGAACACTAAAGCTCTATTCAGTATGTTTACATTCTTTTAAAATGTTTGGGGATGAAATTACTATCACATTTTCTCTGAAATGCCAAATAACCTGTGTATTATTAATACAGGGTATCCCAAAGGTTGCCATAAATAGGAAAAATTAACAAACTCACATTATACTTTATATATGTATTTTATTTCAGATTAACATGAGGCTACACATGATTAGGTTACATTGTTTACATTTCTCAGGTACATTTCAGGTTGTAGTTGAGCCCCTCATCCAAGGGGTGTGCTGTGTAACCTTACATTGTGCACATTAGGTGAGAGCTCACCAATACCCCTCCCTCCTCTCATTTATAAGTGAGCAAAAGACTTGAACAGGAACTTTTCTGAAGACAGACGAATGGCCAATAAACACATGAAAAAATGCTCATTGTCCTAGTCATCAGAGAAGAGCAAATCAAAACCACTCTAAGATATCGCTTAACCCAGTGAGAATGGCCCACACCACAAAATCCCAAAGCTGCAAACGTTGGCATGGATGAGGACAGAGGGGAACACCTTTATTCTGCTGGTGGGATTACAAATACAACTTCAATGGAAAGAAGTATGGAGAATCCTCAAGGAGCTAAAAGTAGACCTTCCATTTGATCCCCCAAACCCATTACTAGGTATTTTATATTTCTTATATTTAAGTATCAATACACAGAGAAATAAATTTGTAAATATTTGATAAATTTTATAATGACTATTTTATAAATAAAGGTACATTTAGCTACAATTTCCCATTTTCCCTATGTAAGTATGTTTGGGGACCTTAACATAAAATATGCAACCATTATTGATGAGCTTTTTTTTTTTTTGCAGTTTTTGGCCAGGGCCAGGTTTGAACCCACCACCTCCGGCATATGGGGCTGGTGCCCTACTCCCTGAGCCACAGGCACCACCCCTAGATGAGCTTTTTGTATATTGTTACATGCATGAGAGAGTAAGAGTGAAAAAGGCAAATAATGTCTTGGCATTACAATGTGATCACTAAATATAAAATAACTTATTTTTCATTACAGCAAGGTGAGGCAGTTTTCTCTATTATAATAATTCTTTTCCTTGGTTCAAGCAAAATGCAACCACAAATGTTTTAGTTAAGTTGTTTTTGAAGACTAATCATTAGAAATGGACTCAAACTATAATTTCAAACTATTGGAGAATGTTACCGCAGCCAAGAGAAATATGAGAAACCTCAGACACAGCATGTGGGAGCTCCTCCTCAGGAAATCCTTGTGGTTCACTATTCCTGTAAATTTTAGCTAACAGAGAACACATATCATAACACCAGAAAGAATTTTGCTAAAGGATAAATAGCCAAGAGCCTTTGGTTGTCCTAAGATTGTTCTGGTATCTGAAACATATTTTTGCAAGAAAAATAAACAAAAATAGACAGAAAACCCCAAAACGTTTGCTGAAGAAGCACTTTAAGAAAAGTGACTCATTTGGCTCGACACCCATAGCTTGGTGAGTAGGGCGCCAGCCACATACACTGAAGCTGGCAGGTTCGAGCCTGGCCTGGGCCTGCTAAACAACAATGACAACTGCAACCAAAAAAATACCAGGTCATTGTGACAGGTGCCTATAGTCCCAGCTACTTGGGAGGTTGAGGCAAGAGAATTGCTTAAGCCCAAGAGTTTGAGGTTACTGTGAGCTGTGATGCCACAGAACTCTACCCAGGGCGACATAGTGAGACTCTGTCTCCAAAAAAAAAAAAGCTGACTCATTCAAGTCCTGCATTAATGCAGTACTGGCACTGTATGCCCCATGTGAAGATAACAGAGCCCCTACTCTAATGGATATATAATGTGTTAGCCTCCCTTGTAATGCAATGCTTATTTTCTGTGTGATCCATGAAGCATTCTATAGAAGTTCCAGTATCATTACTGATGATTTGCTTTTTTTTTTAGAGATGGGTTTTGCTCTGTTGCCCAGGCTGAAATGCAGTAACATAATCAAGCAGTCCTCCCATGTCATAGCTATAGATGCATGGTAGGCTATTTAAAATTTTTATTTTTGTAGAGACAGGGGTCTTGCTATGTTGACCAGGCTGGTCTTTAACTCCTGGCCTCAACTAATTCTCCCACTTCGGCCTCCCAAAACAATGAGCTTACAGGTGCAAGCCACCATACCTAGTCTGCATTTTAAAATGAAGATTAACTAGTTCAGAAATGCAGGTGATGAGCAAAATCCTTTATTATTAGCTTCACACTTCCAAACTGCTTTAAACCCTTACGGATATAACAAGTTCTAAGCTTTGAGGTCTAGGACCAGTGAGGAATAGGCCAAATGTGGCAGAATTAGGCAGCTCACTCAACGATAAACACTTACTGAATATCCTCAAATGCCAGGGGATAAAACAAAACAACACAGGGGAATTTGAGGAAATCTAAACACAGACTACATATTAGGTATTAGGGAATTATTATTAATTTTGTTAGATGAGATAACAAAATGAGGTTACCATTTTTTAAAAAAGTCCCGTCTTAGACTATATTGTGTTGCTATAACAGAATACTAGGCACTGGTTAATTTATAAAGAAAAGAGGTCTATTTAGCTCACAGCTCTGCAAGCTGGTAAGTTCAAGGGCATGGCCCTGGCTTCTGGCATGGACTTTCCTGCTGCAATACAACAGGGCAGAAGGTCAAAGGGAAGTGGATATGTGTGAAGGGGCCAAACAATAAGAGTGTCCTCCTTTTATAACAACTCACTCTTACGGGAACTAATCCATTCCCAAGAAAAATGAATCCAGTTTTGAGAAAGCAAAAACTCACTACCATAAGAATGCACCAAGTCACCCACGAGGACGTAGCCCACATGCCCTAAATGTCTCCCAATTAGGCCACACCTCTTAAAGGTTCTCCCTCCCAACATTATTACGTTGGTGATTCAATTTATGGTAGTGGTATTTTTAAAGTCTATTGAAAGAGAACATGACGAAAAGCAAATGTTAACACAGCAAGATCTAAAAAATGAATCTGTGAGTTAATCACACATTTATCAACTAGTATAACATGTGTGAAAGGGCAGTGGCGCTGTACCCAGAGACAAGACCAGAGAATGGAAAGGTTCAGGCCAGATATAATGAAAGGGACAGAGACTTGCCCGGGCAGGACAGGGTCTTTTGACTCGAAGTTTTGAGATGGGGCTAGTGAGGCCTTTTGTGGTCTTTTGTTCCAGGAGGGGAGGAGGAGGATGGGGAAGGGTTCATGTGGGGCCACTGTAGGCACCCAACAATGTACTCATGATATTTTATGCCTTCCTAAAAAATATTCGGATTGGTGACACCCATAGCTCCAGCCACATACACTGAGGCTGGGGGGTTCAAATCCGGCCCGGGGCCAGCTAAAGCAACAGTGACAACTGCAACAGAAAAACAGCCGGGCATTGTGGTGGGCATCTGTAGTCCCAGCTACTCAGGAGGCTGAGGCAAGAGAATCGCTTAAGCCCAAGAGTTTGAGTTTACTGTGAGCTGTGACGCCATAGCACTCTACCCAGGGCGACATAGTGAGACTCTGTCTCAAAAAAAATTTTTTTTCAGACAATGCTGGGCAAGCATTTGGACTAGCAGAATTCCTGCAACAATGCCTCAGGCCTCTCAACGCTCCCACCAAGGATAACATATGTCAAAGATGTCTACTTAAACAACATGATTTGAAGTACCAGTCTCAGTTAAAATACAAATAAATGTCTAATTACCTTTGAATTTTAATCATTCATATTTTCTTTCCACAAACTAATGTAACATTCAAGGAAAAAGCAATTCTCAATTATGTGATTTTTGGTGCTATGTTTTTGAATCACCATTAAGACAGACAATTAAAAACAAAAAACAGGCTTGGCCACATGCACCAGAGCTGGCGGGCTGCAGCCTGGCCCAGGCCTGCTAAACAACAATAACAACTGCAACCAAAATGTAGCTGGGTGTTATGGCAGGCCCCTAGAGTCCCAGCTACTTGGGAGGCTGAGGCAAGAGAATCGCTTAGGCCCAAGAGTTGGAGGTTGCTGTGACCTGTGACACCACGGCACTCTACCCAGGGCAATATAGTGAGACTTTATCTCTCTAAAAAAAAAAAAAAAAAAAATATATATATATATATATATATGTATATATATATATATAAAACTGTGTTCTTACAAAGCAGTGGTTTTCAGTAAAAGTATAATAGATCATCACTGCACAACCCACTCCTGACCAACATCTGACAACATCTGAAGACACTTTTCATTGTAAAAACTAAGGGGTGGATGTGGGGAGTGCTCCTGGCATCTAATTGGTAGAGGTCAGGATGCTGCCAACATCCTATATCACACAGAGCAAAGAGTTTGCTGGCTCAAAATATCTGTAGTGCCAAGGTTCCGAAAGCTGTTTTATAGTACTATAAGGACCCATACATTGAAAATAAGCCAGGTGTGGTGGCGTATGCCTGTAATCCCAACACTTTGGGAGGGTAAGGTGGGTAGATATCTTGAGGTCAGGAGTTTGAGACCATTCTGAGCAAGAACAAGACCCCATTTCTACAAAAAATGGAAAAGTCAGCTGGGTGTGGCTGTATGTGCCTGTGGTGTGTGAAGTTGGGAGTCTGAGGTGGGAGGATCCCTTGAGCCCAGGAGTTTGAGGATGAGGTTGCAGTGAGCTATGATGAGGCTACTCACCTCCAGCCTGAGGAACAGCATGAAACCCTGTCACCAGGGCTGGGGGCGGTAGCTCATGGATGTAATCCTAGGACTCTGGGAAGCTGAGGCGGTGGATTGCCTGAGCTCAAGGGTTTGGGACCAGCCTGAGGAAGAGTGAGACCCCTGCCTCTAAAAATAGCCAGGCATTGTGGAGGACACCTGTAGTCCCAGCTACTTGGGAGGCAGAGGCAAGAGAATTGCTTGAGCCCAAGAGTTTGAGGTTGCTGTAAGGTACAACGCCACGGCACTGTACTGAGGGCAACAAAAAGAGACTCTGTCTCAAAAAAAAAAAAATAAAAGAAAGAAAGAAAAGAATCCCTGTCACCAAAAAGAAAAATCACAAAAGTAGATGGCCTAGCAGCCGCTTTCATTTTAGGAGAAGGCTAGATTCAAAAAGCAAAAACCAAAATGGAAAATTAGTTATTTTTCCATGACTTGCAATCTAAAAATTCAACAGGTTTTCTAAGAGTCAAATGAGTTACCATCAAAATAACTGCACCAGAGTTTATGCACCAAAATTTTAATCAGACATCAATACTATATAAAACCAAAATAATTACAGCCCTTGGTTATACTTAAAGAACTATTGTGATGATTAATAGGAACCTTTAAATAAGCTCAGAAATGTCATAATAGTACTAAAAGTATCTGAAGAAAAATCATTTTCTTTTCTTTTCTTTTTTTTTTTTTTTGAGACAGAGCCTCAAGCTGTCGCCCTGGGTAGAGTGCTGTGACATCACAGCTCACAGCAACCTCCAATTCCTGGGCTCAAGCTAGTCTCCTGCCTCCGCCTCCCAAGCAGCTGGGACTACAGGCACCCGCCACAACGCCCGGCCATTTTTTGGTTGCAGCCGTCATTGTTATTTGGCGGGCCTGGCCTGGATTCGAACCCGCCAGCTCAGGTGTACGTGGCTGGCGCCTTACTCCCTTGAGCCACAGGCGCCGAGCCAGAAAAATCATTTTCTACATAACTTCTTTCACTCTAATACTGACTTAAATTTTTAAATTTTTAAGAATTCTAGGTGAGCCAATCTATTGCGACATTATTTCTACTTGAACTTCATGTTTATCTAACTGAACTTTAGTCATTGAATAAAACAATTTGCTTGCTTAAAAATTTCTGTTGGGGGCTCGGCGCCTGTGGCTCAACGGGCTAAGGCGCCAGCCACGTACACCTGAGGTGGCGGGTTCGAATCCACCCTGGGCCCGCCAAACAACAATCACGGCTGCAACCAAAAAATGGCCAGGCGTTGTGGCAGGCGCCTGTAGTCCCAGCTACTTGGGAGGCAGA
>CAUYRH010075539.1:0-16163 GCA_963574655.1 Perodicticus potto | reverse complement strand
TAGAGTGCTGTGGCATCACAGCTCACAGCAACCTCAAACTCTTGGGCTCAAGCGAGTCTCTTGCCTCCGCCTCCCAAGTAGCTGGGACTACAGGCGCCCGCCACAACGCCCGGCCATTTTTTGGTTGCAGCCGTCATTGTTCTTAACAAGAACAGCGATGGAATGAGGAGTAGAATTCAGCACTCTACCAAATGAATTCACCCCAATCAGAATGAAAGACTGTATGGTGAAAATGTCATCTCTGAAAACAATGTTTTTCCTTGCATTAAGAAGTATGCATCAGGGTGGCACCTGTGCTCAAAGGAGTAGGGGGCCGGCTCCATATGCGGGAGGTGGTGGGTTCAAACCCAGCCCCAACCAAAAAAACTGCACAAAAAAAAAAAAAAGAAGTAGTATGCATCAGTTATAACTAAATTTATGGAATTAAGGAATGTAAAATAGAAAAAGTCATAAAAAGGATTATAGGGTAGGAGAAATTATAGTTACATGTGACCTATAACTGTTAACTTTTAACTCAAAAATAACTGAGAAAGTATATTTGCTCTGGTCCGCAATTAAATTATCTGTGAGACAGGCATATAATCACAAAATCCAAGGAAGTGATAGAAAGACAATCAGGAACAAATCCGAAGAATTATTTTAAAAAGAAGAAAAACATATAATTGAAGATCACTATATACTTTTTTGGACCAAAGCTTTTTAAAATGCATATATGTATACATGAATTTATTTATGTAGTATTTATGAACCTGACTTGTTTTCCTTTTTACTTTCTTAGCCTAATTGCAAAGTAAAAACTCAGCCTGGCACTCACTACATAGCTTTGGACCTGACATAGAATTGAACCAAGTATCTGTAGCACCTTTTAAAGTTTCACTTTGATAAAGCTTTTAAAAATATATAAAGGATTTTTTAAAGCACCACAAACAAATATGCTTTTGGTATATTTGATAGAAAGTATTCATCACATTTTGGTCTCATGGATAATAAAATAGGCCTGGTTTTCATTTCCTTGTAAATACTGAAAGCTGTTTGCTTTTGTAAAGATAAAATTCCTGGGACACCTTACAGTGGTTCTCAACCTGCCTAATTCTGCGTTGTTACAAACTGAACAAGGGGGTCGCGACCCACAGGTTGAGAACCAATGCAAGGAAAACAATTATTTCAGAGATGTCTCTAAGGAAGAAAGAGCTACCACCAGAATTTTCATGTTGTTCTCTGCAAAGCAGTCAACACCACATGAAAAAGAAGATTATTAGCGATCTATAGAAACACTGAAGAAATTTTTTGGTTGTTTTAAATGTCAAAGCAAACCAACAAAAGATTCTGTTCATAAAAGGCAGAGAATCGGCATGAAGTGCAGAAATGTGAGCCTTCAAATTCGTAGTTGAATTTCCAACATTCTCCAGGAAACAGGGGTAGGGAGCACCGACCTCCCGCCTTCATTGAGAGAATTTACCGCATCCAGAAAAGGGGAGCCAGCGGATTTCAATCCTTAATCCTATGCAGATTCTAAGGCAAGGTCAGTTCACCCTATTTCTAGCACAAACCACGCAGCTTTAGAAAAAGATTGGGTATTATCGATACAGAGGGCACTCCAGCAACACTATAGTGACGCCAAGACCAGTGGCACCTACGGCCAGGCGTGGGGGTAGGAATCCTCGCAAGGAGGCAAGAGGGAACTTTTGGGGGGCAATGGAAACTTCCTACGATTTTGACTGGGGAGACGGTTAGCCCTATATATGCATTTGCTAAAACTCATCCAACCGTTCCACTCAAATGGGTGCATTTATCGTTTGTAAATTAGACCTCAACAGGGTACCGTTTAAAAGAAAAACACATATGCACTAGGTGCTTTCCAGGAATGCAAACAAGGAGGATGACAAAATCGCCCCCAAGGTCTGGGGCAGTGATGTCCGGCGTTTACAGATCGGTTCGCATAGGACCGGCGGCTTGTCTCATTCCGCGTAGAGGAATTAACACACTCAGGTGCGTCCGGCGGGGCTCACCCAGCCCGCAGGCGCTAGCGCTGGGCCAGACTTCACGACACAAAGTTTTAACCACTCAGCCATGCTGGTGACAGAAAAAGCTGGATAAGCATATACTGAATAAATGATTCTGGCTACAGAACCTTAAAGCTCGCAGAAGGCCCATCTGGAGTCCGAAACCTGCAGACACCAACCACAACATCTATGGCCGGACCAGAGACCCGGCGCTGACGCCCAGCGATCGAGCCTGGGGGCGGGGCTTTCTCCAGGGGCGGGGCTTCTCCGGGGCGGGGCGAGAGTATCGCGTTTCCGGCAAGCTTGTACCTCTTCTCTTGCCGTAGCGCCTAAAGCCGGAAGTTCCTACGAGGCGTGCTTTAGGTTTCCGGGCCGGAGCCGGTAGCATGTGGGGACCGCAGTGAAGAGTCCCTGGCCTCACACTCATTCTGGACTTCCGATCGGCAGGTGAGGAGGGACGCAGAGCCGCTCGGTGTGGCTGCGGACCGGACCGGGGCGGTATAGCGACGGTGGGTGAGGCGTCCGCACGTTTTCGGGGTGTAAGGAGTCGGAGGTCGAGTCTCGGGGCGGCCCCGGCGCTGTCATTCGTTAACGCGGCCCCTTGGTGTCTGCGTCTCGGGGTCGCGGGCCCCGGGGCGGCCGCGGTCGTGAGCCGCCCTCAGGCTTCGTGGAGGCTTCTCCCAGTGACCACGTCTATTGTCCGTGGTAGTGGCACCCCGCCGGCGTGGAAAATGACGTCCTTGGCCCAGCAGCTCCAGCGCCTCGCCCTCCCGCAGACCGACCCCAGCCTCTTATCCAGAGACGAAGTCGCCTCCTTGCTGTTTGACCCCAAGGAAGCGGCCACCATCGACAGGGACACCGCCTTTGCCATCGGTGAGCCACCCCTGAGCTTAGAAAAGCTCTTTGGAGCGTTTGTCTTTTGGATGTTGCCGTGTTTTCTCTTCTGCCTCCTCTTTCTCAGCAGTTTCTAACAGGGCGACTTGCGTGGTCAAGGGAAAGAGAATATATGAACTAACCATGTGCTTGAAATGCATATACGGTTATTAGTAGCAGGAGTTGGATGAAGAAACAAGGCTGGAGAGATCACTAATATGTAAAGAGAAAAGAACTAAAAGGGGATGGAGACAGTAGGGAGAAGAGTCTTCCCAGAGGACTGACTTAATGTAGGGAATATCAAAAAAAAAAAAGAAAAGAAAATGGATCCTGCCATAAAGTACTTACTGTTCTCCTAGTAGATAAGAGTCATTATACATTTTGAAAACTAGAACTGTGTTTGGGACTATATTATGCATTGTACATGCTAAAAGAATTCACAGAGTAGCACCTGTAGCTCAGTGGGTAGGGCGCCGGCCACATACCCCTAGAGTGCGTGTTCAAGCCGGCCCGGGCCTGCTACACTACAATGACAGCGCAAATAAAAAAATAGTCGGGCATTGATGTGGGCGCCTGTGGTCTCAGCTACTTGGGAGGCTGAGGCAAGAGAATCGCTTAAGCCCAAGAGTTTGAGGTTGCTGTGAGCTGTAACGCCATGACACTCAACAAAGGGCGACAAAATAAAACTCGGTCTCAAAAAAAAAAAAAAAAGTTCACAGACTTTTAGGGATGGGTAAAACTGTAAAAGAGGGATAGGATGAGTTTGCTTGCAAAGAATTGTTAAACGAGCTGCCTTTGTTTTTAGGATGCACTGGCCTGGAAGAGCTACTTGGAATTGATCCTTCCTTCGAGCAGTTTGAAGCACCATTGTTCAGCCAGCTAGCAAAAACGTTGGAGCGCAGCGTTCAGACCAAAGCAGTGAACAAACAGTTGGATGAAAACATTTCATTATTTCTTATTCACTTGTCACCTTACTTCCTGCTTAAGCCAGCACAGAAGTGTCTGGAGTGGTTGATTCGCAGGTAGCTAATGGAATTACAGAAAAATTAAATAGTTAAGAACACTTACAAATTTAAAGCTGAAAAATTAGGTATACTAACAGATAAATACAATGTGTATTGCATGAAGTAGGCGTGCTCTTCTACTCTTAAACTCATTTTTGTTGGTGGTAAAAAGTAGAAATACTGATATTCTTGCATAAATGGTCTAACTTTCTTGGTTCTAAGGACATCTTGTCACTTTGCCATTACAGATTGGTCCTGTACACTTGGGACAAAGGGTATTAAACTTTATTGTTAAAATAACAAGGTTTGGGAGGAGGATAACAATAGCCTCTAAAATACCATTACTTAAGAAAAACAATAATAGCTAATGTGTTTTGCGCATTTATACACCAGGCCCTGTGGTAAGCACTTGACCTGCATTTATTTTGCTTAACCCTTACAGCCTTATGGGGAGATACTTACATTATCCCTATTTTACAGTTGAGAAAACTGAGGCTTAGTGGGGTTAAGTTGCTTGAGTCATGTAACTGATAAGTGGCAGAACTGGGATACAGCTGACTTTGTTTCCAAGTCTGCTTTTTTTTGAGACAGAGTCTCAAGCTGTCGCCCTGGGTAGAGTGCTATGACATCACACCTCACAGCAACCTGAAACTCTTGGGCTTAAGCAATACTCTTGCCTCAGCCTCCCAAATAATTGAGACTACCGGCGCCCACCACAACGCAAGGCTATTTTTTGGTTGTAGTTGTCATTGTTGTTTGGCAATCCCAGGCTGGATTTGAACCCACCAGCTCTGGTATATGTGGCTGGCGCCCCAGCTGCTGAGCTATAGGCGCCGAGCCCCAAGTCTGATCTTTTACCTGCTTAGGGGATCATCTTAGTAAATTTACTATTTGTTTTCTCACTTTTTGGTTCATGTCATAGTTTATACATTTTTGTTTGTTCGCCTGTGTAGATTTCAGTTTCATTAAGTGGTGACATGGGATGAAGTGATTTTCTTTCAGGAAGCTAGTGTGTCATTGAGAAAAAATAATTTTAACTTGGGTATTCTGTTGTTTTCTGGATGTTGCTGTGTTTTCTTGTTTTCTCTTCTGCCTCGTTCTCTTTCTAAGCAGTTTCTAACATGATGACTTAACGTTGTTAAGAGAAAGAGAATATATCAAATAACCATGTCCTTGGTGGTTATTATCAGAACATTAGATTCATCGGACAAAAGGAATGTTCAAAAATCTATAAAATTCTCTATTGTCTAGAATTTAATTTTTTCCAAATTGATCATTAGCATAAGGAGTGCTTTTTGCAGTTGATTTTTCACTTGTTTCTTCAGGCAGCTTATTCAGCAGACATTAAGTTGGATATTGGTTAAGTAGGTTTCTCTTGGTTACTGTCTTTTTTTGTTTGTTTGGTTACCATCTTGAAATAATTACCATAATAAGGATTTAGGCAAAGTTTGGGGACATATGGGTGTGCCTGGAGTAGTTGAGGAAGTAAAGCTGTGTATAAAACTAATAAGAGGCAGAATGATGTGGTACTACAAGAAAAGTACATGTAAAAGTACATGTACAAGTTTAGAGGCTTGGAGAACTAGGAAAAGCATCTTGAAGAAGGAGGCATTTGAGCTGGGTATTGAAAACTGGGAAGGATGTAGTATATCTGACAGAATTAATAAATCCACCTTACTGTGGGAGTAGAAGAACTGATCAAAAGTTTTGTGATATTCATGGGCAAATTATATATGGTTGTAATTTGATAAGTTTTTCATCCAAAAAAAAGAATGTAAATTATTCTTTTGATTTTAAAAATATAATAGTGAGGAAGGCTGTGGAAGTATATAGAAAAGCTGAGCTTTCCTACCTAGACCAGTTGCTATAAAAAAATTGAGAGGAAGGGAATAGAATATACATTTGGATTTGAATGTTCAAATATAGTGTATTAACGTATGAGAATTGGCAGGACCATTTCAGGCACACTTGAATGAAAAGCAGAGGACTTATAGTGTAAGTGCTTTGTACTTGTTTATAATTTTTTTTTTTTTTTTTTTTTGAGACAGAGCCTCAAGCTGTCACCCTGGATAGAGTTCTGTGGCATTACAGCTCACAGCAACCTCCAATTCCTGGGCTCAAGCGAGTCTCCTGCCTCTGCCTCCCAAGTAGCTTGGACTGCAGAGGCCCACAACAACGCCCGGCCGTTTTTTGGTTGCAGCTGTCATTGTTGTTTGGCGACCTGGGCTGGATTCAAACCTGCAAGCTCAGGTGTACGTGGCTGGCGCCTTAGCCCGTTGAGCCACAGACGCCGAGCCAAGAAAATTATTTTTTAAAGATTATCTTTATGAGGGGAAATACCTATTTCTGTACCACCAAAATAATATGCTCAGTCAAGGATCATCATGGATGTTAAAAGCCATGCATAAAGTATCATATCATATATCATTTTTTTTTTTTTTTTTGAGACAGATCCTCAAGCTGTCACCCTGGATAGAGTGCTATGGCATCACAGCTCACAGCAACCTCCAATTCCTGGGCTCAAGCGAGTGTCTTGCCTCCGCCTCCCAAGTAGCCGGGACTACAGGCGCCCGCCACAACGCCCGGCCATTTTTTGGTTGCGGCCGTCATTGTTGTTTGGCGGGCCCGGGCTGGATTCGAACCCGCCAGCTCAGGTGTACGTGGCTGGCACCTTAGCCTGTTGAGCCACAGGCGCCGAGCCTATCATTTGTTAATTACAAAGGGAAAAGGTATTTTTACCATGGAAACAACTGGAATATGTTGATTGAATTAATGGGTTTTACAGTGCAGCAGTGCATATGGCCTGTAAGGAAATGTCTGGAGAATAAGACTACTCACTCTCTTTGGCAAGCAGAGAAATTTTTTTATTTTACCACAACTTATGTAGTTAATTTTGCACATACACACTATTAATCAATAATGTTGTGATTCAAATCCCATGACCCAGGCTTCTTGCTGCTCCACGTCATTGAGTCTACTGATTAATTGATAACCATTCTACTAATCTTATCTAAAGCTATTCTTATACCATATAATGAAAACAAAACTATAAAACAAAGATCTGGAGTAATGAGTTGATTGAATGCTTAACCTTTTAACAAACCATCTGGAGGCAGTTATTCATCTTAGGGAGTAGTCAGATATACATGTATTCTGCTTGCAGGCCTGCCCCCACGAAGCTAGGCTTTCATCACATCTACATGATTAGACCTTTTAGCCACATATGGAGTTCTATCCAGGTTTTTTCCTTCCTTACTCACAGAAGACTTTAAAATTATTCTCTCAGAATAGAACTGTTTAAAGGTTTACTTATAGGCTTTCTGCCTATAAGTATATACCCCCTTAACCAAGTACTTAAAGTTAGCATTATCAATAATGGGATAAATAGACACCATATGTCTCCTGATATAAATCAAAGTGAGGTACACAACATTAAGTACTTTAAATGTAGTAATGTGCAATGAACAGTAATGAGATACATGTTGAAGCATTTCAAAGTGAAGGGTCAGGATCACTGCAAACTAATTTTTATTTTGTTGTATTTTTGAGACAGGGTCTTGTTCTGTTGCCCAGGCTGACGTACTGGTATGTGATCCTACTTACTGCGATCTCAACCTCCTGGACACAAGCAATCCCTTAGCCTCAACCTTCCACATAGCTGTGACTATAGGGGTGTGCCACCATGCCTGCCTAATTTAAAAACATTTTTTGTAGAGAAGAGGTCTTGCTATGTGCTCAGGTGGGTCTCAAAACCTGGTCTCAACCAGTCCTCCTGGCTTGGCCTCCCATAGTGCTAGGATTATAGGCATGAGCTACTGCGCCCAGCTATAAACTATTATTTATTTTTTTGAGAGACAGTCACACTCTATTGCCCAGGCTAAAGTATTGTGGTGTTAGCCTAGCTCACAGCAACCTCAAACTCCTGGGTTCAGGCAATACTCATCCCTTAGTCTCCCAAGTAGCTGGGTACCTGCCACAATGGCCAGATGATTTTTTCAAATAGAGACAAAGTCTTGTTGTTGCTCATGTTCAGGCTTGTCTCAAACTTCTAAGCTCAAGTGACCTTATAGTCTTGGCTTCCCAGAGTGCTAGGATTACAGGCGTGAGACACTATGCCTAGCCCATAAACTATGTTTAATATTCAGGAAAATATATATATATGCACACACAGTATAAAGCAAATGGGACAAAAATGAATAAGTAGTAAATCTACATGAACTTTCAACAACTCTCTAGGTGTAACAATTTTTAAATTAAGAAAATGGGAACAAAACCAAAACTAAATGAAAGAAAGAGACAAGACACTCCCCTCCCCCCCTCCCCCCCCATGTCTTTTTATGTGCAATGAGAAGGCAGATTTTCTGGCATTCTACCCTTATGAGAAAAAAGCAACAAAACAAAGGAGTTATTTAGCCAATGCATTGGTTTTCTATTGCTATATACAAAATCACCACAAATTTAGCTGCCTAGGACAATACACATTTAGTATTTCATAATTTCCATGGGTCAGGTGGTCTTCTGCTCGAGAGTGGTACAAGACCCAAATCAAAGTATCGACTGGGACTGTACTTTATCTGATTGATACTCAGGGACCTTTCCAAATTATTGGCAGAATTCTTTGCAACTGTAGGATTGAAGTATCCATTTTCCTGCTATCTACACAGGACAACCCTCAGTTTATGGAATATGCCCTTAGGTGCTTGCTACATGGGCCTCTCCATACAAGGAAATTTTTAGTTCTGCAAGGCTTAAGGAGAATCTCCAGTCTGTTAGGGTGGAGTGTTACAATGTAATATAATGGAGTAACTATCCCATCACCTTTGTCATATAACCTAATCAAGGGGTGATTCATATTCACTGGTCCCACCCATGCCCAAGGAGATGATACAGTGTGTGTTTACCTATACCAGCGGTGGAAATCTTGTGGGCCATCTTTGAATTCAGAGCAGCAGTCAGTATTTAATAAGTACAACAACTCATGGTGTTGGACATATAATAGCAGTCAAATCAGAAATGCTCTACTCTCATGGAGTGCACAATATAGAGAAGTAGGCAGAAAGAGCATTATATAAATATAAGCTCCTAAGAGTATACAAAGAATTAGAACTAATTCATGTGATAATGGTAGAACGATGATGCCTAAAAGGGACTCTCTGAGGTGATACTTGAGACCTAAATAAGAGAGAATGTTTCAGGCAGTGGGCTCAGTTAGCATAATTATTGGCAAAACAATCCTAAGTACTGGATAGAATCAACAGGCCTACAGGGTCAGAGGATTAGCAGGAACCAGAACAAGACAGGGTTGGGGGGTCTGGATCATATGTTAAATGTTGGTTGGGGGATTTTTAAACAAGAAACTTGATAGATAGTATTAACTATGTCTAGATTCCTTATTTATTCAAACATAAATGCTTTATGAATTTTAAAACTTAATGAACTCTATAGAAATTTTCAGGCCACAAAATCCAGGTACATAAGAAACATTAATTTTCTAAAATTTATCTTAATTTCTTCTCCACTTTTGGTTGGAAGAATTCTAGGAAGATGTTTTTTTTTCAACTATGTATTTTCAGTGGTACAATTTGTATAGAAAGGGTAGGACAAACGTTAAAAGAGTTTCTCTCATTTACTGATCCTCAGAGGGGATACCCGAGAAGGGTGAGGTCTAGGAGAACCAGTCTTCTCAAGGAGAGCACAAGGATACACTTGCAGAGTCCTCTTCATGGTGACTCTGCTCTTGGGAATTTGTAAACTTAACTTCCTAGAACTTAGAAATTTCCAAGTTCTGTGAAATACTGTAGTTCTGCAGGGGATGGAATAGCATCTCCAGCTTGATTCAAACTGGCCAATAAGAAGGGTACCTGTGGGGTGGAACTTTGTGACTATCGATAAAAAGGGAAAGACCAAACCAGTTGGGGAGCATGGGCATTTAGAATTCTTCTATGCCGTAAGCTCCCGGCTGGTGAATAAAGCCCTTCCTCTTATAAATGTGGTGTTTGGGTGTGCTTTCTCTCCATTGGGCCTCGTCTTTCTGCAACATTCAAAATAATGTTTTAGTTTCCTAACATCCTTCAAACCCACCCAATTATTTTGCTTATTATGAATGCGTGGTTTTTGATGCATTTCAACCCACTGCCATTATTATCCTTATTGCTGCTTAACACATTCATCTTCAGCTTCTGCACGTTGGTTTCTCAGTCACTTTAAAACCTTCTGCAGTCTTTGAAAACTTCCTTGCTATTTGGCATGATCATATGTTCCAGAGTCATCTTAAACATTTCCTGCCCCAAATCTGCTACCAGTCATTTCACCAAAGAGCCCTGGTTTCTTTACTGGGAGATATATTTTAAGAACAAATGTTAGTGCAAGCAGATTACTTCTGGGGTTGTCAGTTATTCACAAAAACTAAACCACAGATGGTTTTGTTACTACTGAATTTTAGCAGAGCCCCAGATATGGTCAGTTCAAACTATTACCCCTCCTTGTCCTATTTATGTAACACAGTGGGGTGACTACAAATGAATCCAATGTCCACAGCAGAGCATAAACAGTATTCCTTCCAAGTTTCCATTTCTCTCTTTCTCAGCATCAAAAATTTCTGGAATTCCAGAAATGGCCCAGGGGTTATCTCTACAACCAGGCCTAAACATCACATGATTATTCACTTTATTCTAATGCAAATGAAGGGGAAATGCTATTTCTCTTAGTACAGTGGAGACAAAAATGAAGTTTTTCAGAACAAATGTTTATTTAAGAATTAAGGGCAAACAAAAACATTAACATATAGAAATACATCAACAGAATACAAGTTGCCTTGTTTGGTCTGAAATCGTGAAAAAGTTACTTTAACTACTTACCTGAGGTAGATTTAGGTTGGCACTGCTTAAAGGGAACCTCCATCCATCCCAGAAGTTACCTTCTAGTTTTGGCTACAGGCTCCCAAGTGGTCCTCTCCAACCTCAGGTCATGCTAATAACATATGAATAATACCAACACCTTTTTCTCCCATGGTAAAAAGCCCTCAGACCTATTTCATACCCCCAAAGTTCTCTGTTTGAGGGATGGTCCATCGTTAATTAAAGACTAGAAACGATTACCAGTAAGATTAGTTGAAAGAGGGGGCAAGTCACTGCCCTGCTAATGATACCAACTTCGTTCCCTTCTCCAAGTTCTAATGATTAACAAGTAGCCATAGGACTAAGTTCATCACCACCAGGCCTTACACCCAATACTATTTTAAGTGTTACAACTGTGAAACATATACCAGTGATAGCCATGATTTTCACTAAAGAGAAAAATAGCACATCTTGTGCAGTATATCACACTGCACAACTTTTCATGGTACGAGAGTTATTTTTAAAAATTACTGAAACATGTCAGATCAAATAAACTTCCAGGATCTGTTTTCTAAATGAAAAAAGTACCCTAGAATCAGATTCCTTATTATCACTATAAGCTAATATTCACTGGCCCTAAGATCATCAGGATCATCAGTAATGAATTATTAGGATCAAACCTTAGAGCTATACACAAAGTAGCAATGTAGCAGTTGCTCAACTCCATGAATCCAAATGCCAATACTCTCTGAAGTTTAGGGATCTGCTAGGATAAATCAAACCCAAACTAGAGAACTCAAACTAACAAAATATTTATTCACCCAATCTACAGAGTTCTGAATACTGTAGGAATCCAAATAACCTGTATGAAATGTCTTTTCATCTGAGGGAAGAAAAAAATTGAGAAGTGACCACTGATAGATCCCTAGAATTATTAGTTAATTCTAGAGAATGTTAAAGACCATCATAATTATCCCAATTAAACTGAAGACAAGTGCTTATCTTTAAATCTCTTATCACTCTGCCAAATACTTTTCCCATGTAGCATTTAGAATATACACCTTGTACTGTGGTTATTGCAGTCCTTTCCCTGTGATTGAAAGGTATTCTGTCTTTCCTTGGCAGAAGTGAAATAAATGAAAGATGTATCATTAGGGGGCTTGAATTGCTATAAACAGCAAGATGATGGAATGAAAAGAATACCAGGTTTGGAATCACTCAAAATAATAATAATAATAATAATAAAGTCTTGTTTTCCTACTAATAGTGCATCATCATATGTTTCTTACTGTGCCCACTCAGGCTTAAACTTTATTTCAGTCTTTCCCTAGCCATTTTGCTAGGAGCTTACTGTGGGTGTCTATCACCAAAAGAGATGATAGGTAAAGTCACAAAAATACAGATGCTAACAACAGTATCATCATTATCCTGGAATTTGCATTTTGAATTGAAAAAAAATCGCTAAAATCAAAATTTCAAATACCAGTTATAACCTGAAAGATATTTTTTGGGAAAAGGAAACTTTTCAGGATTTACTTCAACTCATACTAAGTAAAAAGCTGAGTATTTTGCCTCTTTATCTGGCTGGTCCTGCAAAGGGGGAACTATTGAGAGAGTTTTGATCTAGGATAACTTCTCCCTAGCCTTTTCTGCAAAAAATTTCCATGTTACCACTGATACGCTAATTACATTCTAGCAAAGAACAAAACAATAAAAAGAGGCAAAGTCAATATAGTCCTTTCCCCCAACAGTAACACATATCACACCTTCTGTCACAAGGTTATAGTCCTTCCCTTTATTGGATTTCTGAATTTAAAAAAGTGAAAGTAAAGCAATAATTAAGTGGTTCAGATAAAAGAAAAGCATCTTTACCTGAGTTACCCATCAGGTCTACTCTGACCTGCCCTACCTCCTCCCAGAACAAGCTTCTGGATATCTACAAATACAATCTATTTCCATACTGAGTCCATTTCAA
Source organism: Perodicticus potto (assembly GCA_963574655.1). Taxonomy (NCBI): domain Eukaryota; kingdom Metazoa; phylum Chordata; class Mammalia; order Primates; family Lorisidae; genus Perodicticus; species Perodicticus potto. Next base: position 3,472 of record CAUYRH010075539.1, on the reverse strand, counting down.
GTCATCTCTACTATATGGGTCAACTATGAGAACAGTTCTTCTCGTACATATTTTATGTACACAGATTCTCACGTACAATTTACTCTACCACTAGAGCAAACTTCTTAGCAGAATGGGTTCTTTGGGGCCCAATAAGATAGGAGCTTCTAGCAAAGCTTTCTTCAGACTCAAGGTATTTACAGGGTTTTTCACTTATGTGAGTTCCCTGATGTACCACAAGAGCTGATCACTGATAAGTTTTTTTCATCCACACATTTGTTAAAAGTCTTTTCTCAGACTTTTTCTTTGAGGGGGAGGTGCAAATCCCACTAAGGCTCTCCAACTAATGCTTTTGCCACACTTGAGACAAATATACAATTTTTCACCAGTATGGCTTCTCTGATTGGTCAGAAAGAGTTCTGTTTAGAAGCTTTTTCACACTTGGTGGGCTTTCTCCCCAGAGTAGCTTTTCTGAAGTCCAATGAGACGTGCATATTGTCTGAAGCACTGTTGACACAGAAGGCATTTTAGAAGTTGTTCTCTGGTGTGAATTCTCTTACAATGAGGTGGACAGAACTCTTTGCTAGCAAGCTCTCTAATCTCACTGCATTTGTAAGGTTTCTCACCTGTGTTGACTCCTCTTATGAGTGATGAAGTTTTTCCAAAACTCCAGGCATCTGTAGAGTTTGTCATTAGAGTAACTGATAAGGTATTCTGTTAGGGCAGCTCTCTGGGCAAAGCATTTCTCATATTTCCCACAATTGTAGGCTTTCTGGTCCCCCTGAATTCTGAGCTCTGTGGAAAGTCTGAGATTTGCCTAGGGGTCTTCATCTTAATGAGTTCTCTGACATGTAAATACATTTTTATAGTATTATAATTTGTCTGGTTAAGACATCTGAGAAGCTTCTGATGCATGGGGAGGGCTGAGCTCAATATCTTTCTCACTCATATTACAGATATATGGTTTTTCACCAATGCGAACTGTCTGATGTTGAAGAAGGGCTGAGCTCTGGTGGAAGGTCTTATCACATACACTGTATTTATAATGTAGCTCTTCAGTCTGAGTTCTCATTTTCTGTTGAGCAACAAAATCCATACCTAAGAGGAAGCCACTCTCACATGTAGACCACTGGTGTGGCTTCTCCTCCATGTGAATTCTCTGATGTACTATAAGGTCTGAGCTACAGGTGAAGTTTTTCTCATATTCAAGGCATTTAAAAGTATGAGTGTGAGTTGCCTGGTGCCTAATTAGGTTGGCACTCCGAGTAAAACTTCTCATACATTCCAAACATTTATAAGGCTTCTCCCCTGTGTGGACTCTCTGGTGCACAATGAGGTCTGATTTCTGGCCAAAGCACTTTTCACAGGCACCACACTTGTAGGGCTTCTCCCCAGTATGAACTCTTTTATGTACAATGAAGGCTGAACGGTGTCGGTAACTTTTTTCACACTTATTACATTTGTAGGGCCTTTCACCAGTGTGAGTTCTCTGGTGGCTAATAAGATCTGATTTCCCACTAAAAGCTTTTTCACACTCCAGACACTTAAATGGTTTTTCACCTGTGTGAGTTCTTCGGTGCCTTATGAGGTTTGTACTTCTACTAAAGCATTTATCACACTCACTACATAGATAGGGTTTCTCGCCTGTATGGCTTCGCTGGTGGACAAGCAGATCAGAACTCTGACCAAAATTCTTGCCACAAATGTCACATGTATAGAATTTTTTACCTGCATGTGTTCTCTGGTGTCCTGAAAGGGCTAAGTGGTGCCAAAAGCTCTTCTCACACTTGCTACATTTATAAGGTTTCTCATAATTGTGGATCCTCTGGTGTGAAATAAGATCTGAGCTTTGGACAAAGGTTTTCTCACACATATCACATCTATAAGGTTTCTCCCCAGTGTAGGTTCTCTCACACATAATAAGAGCTAAGTTTTCACAGAAGTTTTGTTTGCATTCAAGGCACTGGTATATTTGATCACCTATTTGAGTAATCTCATGCACATGAATAAAAATCTTTTTACCCTTCTGAGGGCATACATGATATATTTTCCTTTTTTGAGTTCTCTGATTACATTTCTCTTCTGAAGTGTACATTTTCTATGGCTCTCTCCTAAGGAGTGTTCCACTGGTCTTCTTGACCCATCATTGCCTTCACAGTCATTTTCTTGGTAAGAATTTGGAAGATACATCTGTTTCAGACCTTTCAGTCATGAGCATCCAGCATCATATATCCTAATTCCTTACTTGATATTTCCAAGTTTCCATGTGTTTCCAGCATCATATACACTAATTCCTTACTTGGTATTTCCAATCCTGTGAGACAAAGTAGAAATATTGTTTATATTACTATAACTATGAAAAAAATGCTCAAAATTAAAACACAATCACTTCAAGTGACTAGGAATTTAAAATGGAGAGAGAGATCCAAATCTGTCTACTCAAAACCTGTTTTTCCTAGGGCTACAACACTACATGAGTTAAAGATGTCATGGCCAACAGGAAGTACAGAAGTGTGGACTACTGCTAATAAAAAAAAAGTTGGGTTGATTCAAGAGAGATGTTCAGAGGGAGTAAGAAGTCACTATATTTATCAACTGTTAACTATACACTAAGAAGAAACATGAGAAACAAAAGGGGGGAAAAGCTATTTTCCACATCCTTCACACTTACTCTCTTCAGTAATCTTTTCATATGTTTGGCCCTCTCCTCATATGCAACCCCTTCTTTTGCCTAAGAATATAAGTTAATAATCTAAGAAAATGAAAACAAACAAGCAAAACAACAAAACACATGCATAAAAACAATAAACCAACAATCCCCTTCAGCACCCCCTTCTTTTGCCTAAGAATATAAGTTAACAATCTATGAAAGCAAAACAACAAAACACATACACAAAAACAATAAACCAACCAACAATTTAATGCAGATTAATTATGCATTATAGTATTCATGAATATTTATACAACATACACATACATACACAAATAAACATAAAAAGTGTGTATACATATATACACATACAAGCACACAATTGTAAATACTACTACACACAAAATGTAAGCAGCACTCTGCATATAGATCATTCTACTGTTTTTCTCTTTTTAAACTCTAATCATGCAATATTAATGCCAATACTAAAGAGATCAATCAATATGTATACCTTTCCTTGCATGTGGATATTACTGTCCTTATTTTGGCTTGGCATCACTGTTAAATTAAGCCACTCTTGTTTTTTAAAAATGACAAAATTCAGCTCGGCACCTGTGGCTCAACGGGCTAAGGCACCAGCCACGTACACCTGAGCTGGCGGGTTCGAATCCAGCCCGGCCGGCCAAACAACAATGGTGGCTACAACCAAAAAAATAATAAATAAATAAATAAAAATGACAAAATTCATCTTTGTTAAAGGATGCTGAGTTTAATCAACTAATAAAGTTTAAGGTATCAAAAAAAAAAAAAAAGGTGAACCAACAAAGCCTTCCACATGCTCCT